>JAJLUV010000018.1:0-284864 GCA_030564445.1 Kodamaea leandrae | reverse complement strand
ATGGTCTCGTACCATATTCATTGTAAGTTTGTACTATTAGACCCTAAGATGATCATGTGACCAAGATCACGTACCCATATAAAACCTGTCTAAACCGGTTTTATTCCAACAATTTCTTCGCTATCGCTCAGAAATCATTATGTCCGACTTCCGCGGCTTCAAAGACTCCTACCAGGACGGCCTCAACGTCCCCAGCATCAACGTCAAACAAGACAACGTGGACTCGCTCCTCAGCAAGTCCCACGACATCAAAAAGCAGCTTCTGCAGCTGATACATGGCCACACGAGCGGTGGCGGGGTCTCGAAGCCCCAGAGCCGCAAGAACTCGGTAATTGTGAAACACAGCGACGACGAGGACGAGGACGACGAGGACAAGAGCAACGAGCGCAAGAGACGCGACAACATCAACGACAAAATCCAGGAATTGCTCACGCTCATCCCCACGGACCTCTTCAACGAGAAGGATAAAGTCGCCCCCGTGGCAAAGAACGACGAGGAAGCCGACATTGCCGCGGCCATGCGCAACTCCGGCACCAAGGACGGCAAGCCGAACAAGGGCCAGATCTTGACCAAGTCCGTGGAGTACTTGCAGCAGCTCCAGGCGGAGATTGACGAGAACAACCGCAAGGAGGTGGAGTTGGTGATGAAGTTGAAGAACTTGGAGATGAAGCGCGACGGCAAGGAGGGCGTTCCGGTGAATGTGGGCTACACGAGCGCCGAGCGCGCGTTGGGCGAGATAGGTGTGGGTCCGTTGAGCGAGGACTATTTCAAGGGAGTGTTGATGAAGAGTGGGAGGAGGAGGGGAAGTGTAGGATGATGAGGAGGGGAAGTGTAGGATGAGAAGGGGTGGGATAATGAGGGATGATAAGGAATGAGGAATATGAGGAATGAAGTTGAGATGGGAATTATCAGAAATGATGAGGAATTATAAGAAATGATAAGGAATGAAAAAGAATGAGGAATTATCAGAATGATGAGGAATTATCAGAGTGATGAGAAATTATCAGAATGATGAGGAATTATCAGAATGATGAGGAATTATCAGAATTATGAGAAACTATCAGATGTTGCAAACTTCATACAATTCTCTATTACCTGGATTTGATATCCATTTTCTCATTTTGGTGATATTTGTGAAATATGTACTCTAATATATGAACCAGTATTTGTCTAATCTAGTGGATGAGTAGATGATAATAGACAGCATTTTGGAAGATTCTTTCATCTCCATTGTCATTTTATTTAATCCTCATTATCTCTTCATCTTCCTCATTCTCTTTTCATCTTCCTCATTCTCTTTTCATCTACTCTCTATCCCCCCCTTCTTTTCTATCCCCTTCCATTCATTCCCTCAAACTGCTCATCACTCCTCTCCCTCCGCTCCTTCTTTCCCCCCTTGTTCCTGCCCTCACGCTCCCTCTCGTCCGCGTTCTCGGTCAACATGTAGGCCGGCTGGAAGCCGTCGCCACTGCGCAAGTGCTCGTTCTCCAAGGTGTTGGAGACGCCGCCCAAACTGGTGAAGCCCATGTCGTACCTGCTGCAGTAGTCGAGGTTGGTGCCCACGAGGAAATCCCAGATCTCCACGTACTTCCAGTCCAAGATCGGGTGGATGCGCAAGAAGGCCGGCCAGTCGCCATCCGTGGGGTGCTCGAACTTGAGCGTGTCGCCGTACGGATCCAGGTGCCGCACGCCCACCACTATCGCCTTGATCTGCGGCGTATCCAGGAGATACTTCTCAAAACCCTCCTTCATGGCCAGCTTGATGAGGATGGGATTGAGGTGGTACTTCTTTGTGGAGGTCTCGATGAACTCGATCAACTCTGGGAACTGGCACTCCGAGTGGATGTATATGGAGTCAAGCTTGTAATTGGGGGGCAACGGCGTTCCACGGAACTTGATGTGAATGGCTGTGAGGAGCAATAGGAGCATCACCAAGCAGTCTTTACCGCCGTTATACGAGATTGCAATCTCCTCGAGTCCATGGCATTCGATGGCGCATCCGAGTTGCTTGACCGAGGACCGGATCTTGCGCTTGACACTCTCGCGCACCTCGGGGGAAAACTTGTACCCGGATCTTCGTGCGGGCACGCTGCCCCACGGGAGCCGGTCGTTGAGGAAGTCCTCCACGAGGTCGTGCGCGTCCTCGCACTGTTGGAGGAACTGGTGCTGGTAATCGGACGTCATTGTGGAGTAAAAAAGATTTGGAAAAGGAAGAATATAGGGAATATAGGAAAAGAGGGAAGGGAAGAGAAAAGAGGGAAGAGAAGGAGAGAAAGAAATGAAGGAAGAGAAAGAAATGAAGGAGAGAGAAAGGATGAAGGGATGAAGTTTGAGGTGTTAATGATCAGATGGAATCGGATCATGGTGGCATGTGAAAATTATAGATGGGGATGATTGAAGATGATTTTGATAGAAAGGAGGTGGGGAGGTGGGATTGGAATAGTTAAAGGTATACTTGGAATACAACACTTGTGTGATATAATTAATCTCCTTAGCAAGGTTGATGTTTCATGAGTTATGTGCCTTGATCGAACGTATGATCTAATCGGAAAAATTAAAGTAATGATGGAATATTAGAATAATGATGGAATGTTAGAATAATGATGGAATGTTAGAATATTTTCTATTAGAAGATATGAAATGGTGTTTATTAGAAGGGATGTATAGTAGAAAAGATGTCTATTGTTATAGAAAGATGTCTATTACTATAAATATTGTTTGTTGGCAATGATATCTATTACTATAGAATGATGTGTGTTAGAAATGATGTCTATGACTTAAGAAAGTTCCAATTTGAAGTTATCATACTTATTGAAATTATTATGGGATAACTAAAAATAAGTCCTTTATTCTCTTCAACCAATTACTATAACTTCCCAAATTACTTTCTCATATTTCCATATTCTATCATCTTATATTCTATCAAATTCCTCATATTCTATCATCTTCCTCATCTCTATTATCATACCCACCTTTATCCGATCCTTTAATCATTCCCTCTAAATCAATGGAATCTTGGAAATATGACCAAGTAGTCTTTTCTTGATTTCTTCGCTGTAGCAGAAGTCATGACCAAGTAGTCTTTTCTTGACGCTGTAGCAGAAGTCATGACCAAGTTAATAAACCAAGACCAAGTTAAGAAACCATGACCAAGTTGCTAAGAAATCATCACCAAGTAGTCTTCACTAATTGACATCTTCGCTGTAGCTGAAATCATCACCAAGTACAGAAACCATGACCAAGTGTCTTTTCACGACTTTCTTCGCTATCGCTCAGAAATCATCACCAAGTAGTCTTTCACGACTTGACTTCTTCGCTGTAGCTGAAATCAGGACCAAGTACAGAAACGAGACCAAATGTCTTTTCAAGACTTGACTTCTTCGCTATCGCTCAGAAATCATCACCAGGTAGTCTTTTCTTGACTTCTTCGCTATCGCTCAGAAATCATCACCAGGTAGTCTTTTCTTGACTTCTTCGCTATCGCTCAGAGATCATGAACATTTTGCAGTTTCCACGACTTGACTTCTTCGCTATCGCTCAGAGATCATGAACATTTTGCAGTTTCCACGACTTGACTTCTTCGCTATCGCTCAGAAATCATCACCAAGTAGTCTTTTGCTACTCAACTTCTTCGCTATCGCTCAGAAGTTATGTTCTAAACATCACCTGAACATAAAACACCCCCACATCCTTATCCCAATGCCACCAGTACCCGTCCTCCCGATCTATCTCCATATTCGGTATCACCACACACACGTTCTCATACGGCTCCGCCGATATCACCAAGTACTGCGAGACCAGCTCGTCCATCTCCTCGCCCTCCTCAACGTGAATGTGCCTCTTTGCAATCTCCTGGTTCCGTGCGTTCAACTCGTAGATGCTCATGATGCGGAAAAACGGCTCCTCCACCGCGATCTTCGGGCACTTGGCCTCCACCAAAACGCCCACCTGGAGCGTGGCCGGGTCCCGCACCTTGGTCACCTTCACCTCAGGACGCCCGATCTTGGTCCAGGTGCGTTTTTGCACGGTGTTGATCGACGGTGCACTGGCAACATGGTTCTGCTGGGACTTCTCATCGAGGACGCGCCGACGCTCCAAATTCACCTGGTGCTTGCGCCCGCTCAAGTGCGAGATGTACGATGATTCGCTCACGTGTGTGGTGAGACAAAGACGGCACTCGAGGAGCCCGAGATGGTTGCGTGCGACGTAGGGGTCATTGTCGAGATCGAGGACCTGGGTGGCAAGTAATTCACGGATTCGCTTTTGAGTGTGGACGTTTGTTTCTTCACGTTCGGCAATGCCACCGGCTCCTTTCTTAGAGTTGACTCGATTGGAGTAGTCCATGAAGAAGTGAAGAAGTGAAGAAGAAGTGAAGAAATGGAAAAGCGAAAATGTTAAGTGGGAAAATGAAGCAAATGTAAATGAAGCAAATGTAAATGAAGCAAATGAAGCAAATTTACCAAATTTACCAAATGTACCAAATGAACCAAACGTACCAAATGATCTTGAAAACGATTTGGAAATACACAAACTTTGACCGTACCGTTATCATCCTCAGTTATGGTTAAACTTTAGAATACTGGGCATTATATGCAGGTCGAGATGAGTAGAGAGGGAAGAGTGATTTCAGAGGTATCCTGATAATACAGAGCATTTGATTATACCAATTGGTTATAGCATTTGATTATAGCATTTGATTATACAATCTGATTATACCATCTGATTATACCGTTTGATTATCTGATTATACCGTTTTCGAAAATTTCCTAAATGGGTGCAAATTTCAGATTAGGTAAGATAGTGTTTGAAACATCAACAAGGACGTTAATGAGTAGGAGTAGTTTTTGAGGAGGAGATAGGGAAGGTCATAGGTAATAAAGGCGAAGGTTTATGGGTCATAGGTCAAGGTCATAGGTCATAAGTCATAGGTCATAGGTCATTGGTCAAAGTTATAGGTCATTGGTCAAGTTCATAATTCATGGTCTCATACTTATACTATAAAGTTCATACATGAATTTGTATCAAAATCTTCAATCTTCTTGACCAATTTCATCAATAGTACATCAATAGTACATCATTAGTACATCATTAGTTATTCATTATCATTATCATTATCATTTCATTCTCTTTCTCATTCTCACTACCATCAACATATCTCTTATTCTCATTTCTTATTTCATCATTTTTTTTTATCCACGCGTCAACATGGACTCGCCCCTAAACATAGGCGACACCACCACGGTGCTGATACTGAACCACCTATCTGAGACCCACCTCTCGTTCTCGCTGACCATCACCGCGGGCATCTACTCCGGAATCAAGGTCATCCAGCTCACGCTCGGAATGAAGGACCCGGTGACCATTCTCCGGCGCGTCCAGGACTCGTATGTCAACGTCACACAGCTCTTTGGCATCCTCCTCAGCCTCGGCAACTTCACACAGACGCAAATCGACAACTTCTTGACCAACGAGGTCTTGACGAATGCCCAGTACAAGGGCCATGCCACACAGTTCCTCGACTACCGCACCCACGACAACCCACAAGTGCGCGGAATATGGATCCCCTACGACAAGGCGGTGTCGTTGGCGCTCAAGTTCGACATCTACGAGTACTCCAAGAAGTTGTTCTTGGTGGACGTGCACGAGTTCGACCTGTTGCCCAGGCGGAAAGACGTCCACGAACACAACGAGGAGCACAAGAACGAGCGCTTGATGGGAAGCCCCGCAAAGAGGCAGAAACGGGAGGGAAGTGAGGAAAAGGACGACAAGGAGAAGCCCGAGAAGGACAGCACGTCCTTACTTTCCCGTCTTTCGCGTGAAAATGTAAACTATCCATACACCCTTCCTGTGGTGACGGAGGTGGACGGAGAAATCGCCGGCGAGCTCAAAAGCGCACTTGGTGCGGTGTTCAAACGCGACGAATCTACAGAGCAATGGGGAGTGGAGGACGTTCGCCAGACGTTTGCCCCAATATTGGCGCGCCATCCCATCTCAGCAGTGACTGACCTCCCTCTTGATACTAAGGGACAGACCGCGTTGCACTTTGCTGCGACATTAGCGTCGCCGACGTTGGTAGCGGCGTTTATCAAGCTTGGAATCGCGCTGCCAGTGAGAGGCAACACTGCGGGAGAATCCCCGTTAGTGGTTGCGCTCCATGTGACCAATGCTATGGAGCGCGGGACTTTTGCGGACCTCTTGCAGAGCTGGCTCCACCCGTGTCTCTGGCTCTTTGACAACGGCCACCGCTCAGTGTTGCACCACTTGGCAGAACAGGCTGCGTCGAAGCCGGAAAGCGCGCGTTTCTACGCAACCAAGGTGCTCGAGTACGTGCTGGCCGACGCAAAGAGCCTCCAGGATGTGGTCAACAAGGTTGTGAATGCTGCCGAGGAAAAGAGCGGTAATACTGCGCTCCACATCGCGGCCGAGCTGGGGTCCAAGTGGATGATCCGAGCGCTTCTTGCCTTGAAGGCAGACACCACCATTGCCAACGCGCGCGGCGTTCGTGCGGGCGAGTACGACGTGGTGAAGGATGTGATGCTTGAGGAAAGTGCAGAAGACCATGTTTTCGAATTGGTGCGCACAGCAATGGAGTTCCTTGAGCAACGCCTCGCCACCACGGGCGAGGTCCTCGAGGTCGAAGAGCCTTTGGAAGTGGCGCCAGTGGCGCCTTCTGCGCCAACGGCCCCGGATTCGTCCAGCAAGATCTTCCAGTCGATCCAGGACTTGTTGGCCAACACAAATGTGGAGTACGAGACGATATTGAACGCAAAGAGACAACAGATCAAGACATTAAACGAGACGCTCCGCGACGTGACCGTCGTGACAGCGAACAACAGGTACCTGGCGACCAAGGTGCACGAGCGTCTTGTCCATCTTGAGAACCTCAAGTTGCAAATGGCCAACTTGACGGAGAAGTTGCAGGGTGCGGAGAACGGCGAGACGGACGATGTGGATCCAGACAAGCAGTACATCATCGAGCCGTTGTATGAGCGGCTTGCGAAGGATGCGCCGATCGACGACTTGAAAGATGACGCGGAGTTTATACTGGGCTTGCTGCCGGTGCCGATTCTCAAGGCGCGCGTAGCGAGCTACCGCAAGTTCAACGACCAGATGGAGGGCGAGGTTGCGCGGTTGGTTGATTACAGCGCGCTCAAGGCGAAGTTCAAGAAGGTGGTGAGTATATGCACGGGCGTCGATGTGAATGAGATCGACTCGTTGTTGGACGGTTTATTGGAGGCGGTGGAGGGGCAGCAGTAGTGTAATATAGAGGATAAGAGGATAAGAGTAGAGAAAAGAGTAGAAGAGTAGAGGAGAAAAGAGTAATAGGAGATGAGAGTAATAGGAGATGAATAAGAGCTGAAGAGTAATAGGAGATGAATAAGAGCTCAAGAGTTTATGACCTGAAGAGTAATAATGGCTGAAGAGTAATAAGAGCTGAATAAGAAAAGTCCTATTCAGTCCTATGAGTTTTAACGGTAATGTATATCGGATGACATTTGGTGCTCTTTTCTATCAAAACTATCAGGTTTAAGCGACTTGAGATCTTCGGCTAATTGAGAGTACAAAAGGATACCTGGTGTGATGTTGGGTGTGTATCAAATCTCTATACATGTGGGAGGTTCTCAAAGTCTCTGAAATTCATGGATATATGTATTGACGTTTGTAATTCAACGATATTAATCAATCTTTGCAATTCAAGGATATTGATTGAGATTGATTGAGATTGATTGAGATTGATTGAGATTGATTGATATTGATATTCATTGATATTCATTGATGTTCATTGATATTCATAGATATTCATTGATATTCATAGATGTTCATTGATATTAATTGATGTTAATTGATATTCATCTGCTATTCATCTTTATTCATTGATCTTCTTCTTTATTCATCTTTATTCATTGATCTTCTTCTTTATTCATCTTTATTCGCTTGCATTCTTAAAGCTATTAACCTCTGCTATTTATCTGCTCTCATCTTTATTCACCTTTCTTCATCTTTCTTCATCTTTATTCTTCTTTCCTTCCTCACTCCTACACCAACCCCTCATAAGACGTCAACGCGTTACTCACGGCCGGATCCAACTTCAGCAAGCGCTTGAACTCCTCCAAATTTATGGTGTCCGTCTCCGTATTCTTGTCCAACAACTTGAAGAACTTCTCTGTGCGCAACTCCGGGGTGCTCTCGTCCTCCGGCAACGCCACCATCGTGCCAATCATCTTGTAGATCGACACCATCACGCTCAACATGTCCTTGTACGAGATCTCGCCCTTGTTGCGGTGGTCGTACAACTTGAAGCTCCAGTTGAGTTTCTGGTCGTCGGTTCCTCGCGACGTCACCAGGAGCGCGATGATGAACTCCTTGAAGTCGATGAACTTCAGGTTGTCGAGGTCGAACGCACGGAAGAGGTACCGGCAGTAGCCCTCCGGGTCCCCGAACGGGAAGAATTGCTTGAAAACCTTGACGAACTCCTCCTCGGATAGCTGGCCCGACGGACAGTCTCGCAAGAATCCCTTGTACCACTGCTGCAACTCGCGCTTGTCGAAGTAGGTAGCTTGTTTGAGCGATTGGATGTCGTCTTTCGACAACTTGGACACTGCTTTTCCCATGAGGTAGAAGGGCTAGTGAATTGTATAGTAACTAGCAATAGTACTAGTAATAGTAATAGTAATAGTAATAGTAACAGTAACAGTAACAGTAACTAGTAACAGTAACTAGTAATAGTAGCTCGTTGAAACAGTAACTTAATAGTGACTAGTAGTAACTAGTAGTAACTTGATAACTAGTAGTAACTTGATAACTAGTAGTAACTTGATTGTAACTAGTAATAGTAACTAGTTGTGGTAGTGATTTGTTGACTGTATTAGTGTAGTGTATTGTTTCAGTTCTTACTGATTAACGTTCTAGTTGAATTCTCCTTATCGTTATCCTATTCAACTTATGCCAACTTTTACGCTTGTAGAAGAACTTCTCAACGTCTATTACCTCGTTTAACGTGTTGCTAAAAATTATTTTCTCAACCAAACATGATCAAAGGATTAAACGCTACCGGATCGCTCAAACCAACCGGGTTTTTGGCCAGAACCTTCACATCGTCTCCCACCGCACGTGTTTCCTCGTCGCCCGCTGTTCTCCTCAACTACGGAAAACCACAGAACCCTCCCGTGGACACCACGCTCAAGTTGAAGATCCAGCCCATCAAGAGAGTTGGCGAGACCATCGACGTCAAGAGAGCCCGTTTGGTGTACCAGCTGCGCAAGCGCGGCATCCTCGAGAGCGACTTGTTGTTGTCGCGCTTCGCCAAGAAGCACTTGCCAACCTTCACCATGGAGCAGTTGGACGAGTACGACCAGTTGTTGGACGAGGCCGACTGGGACATCTACTACTGGGCGGTCCGCAACTACGACGTGACTCCGTTGCCCGACAAGTGGAAGGGCTCGCAGGTGTTGAAGATGTTGCAGGAGGATGCTGAGAACAAGGAGAGGGAGGTGTTGAGAATGCCTGAACTTGATTAGGAAACGAGGAGAAATGACTGGAAAGAGGAGAGAAATGAATTGGAAGATAGAGGTAAAAGAGGTTTTGAACGATTTTGATGGGTGTAGTGATTATTTGATGAGCATTAAGGAAAGGTCATGGCAAAAGTCATATATAAGGCAGAAGTCATATATACATCTTTCAAAATCTTCATGAATCTTCATAAATCAATCATCATTTCATCAATCTTCATATATCAATTATCATTTCTTCATTTCATCATTTCATCAGTCTTCATTTCATCATTTCCATTTTTCCTTTTATATTTTCTGTATATACAATATGACAATCACTGTCTCGAGCATCCCCGAGTCAATTCGCAGCGACAAATCGATCGCTCCGTTCATAGCACGTGCCGGAGAGGTTGCCGTCGTCAACCCCGTGGTCAGCTACTACTGTAAGGTCTATGTGTTGGAGTACATCTTGAGCCAGAAGCTCCACACTACCCTGAAGGACGTGGAGGCATTCACAATCGAGCTCCTCGATGAAACCGAGTCGATCAAAAAGGGCCAGGACGACGACGACGAAGGCGTCATCAAGGCATTGAACGACAGAGCGGTGTCGTTTTCAATCGTTCTGAACTTCGCATACAAATTGTTCAATGCTTGCCTCGCCACCTTGAACAACTACACCAAGCTGACCAACACCGCCGACTTGGTGGCGAAAATGCGTGCAACCATCAATTTCCTCAGCATCTTGTCCTTGTTCGCAGACGCCGACATCGACTGGGCAAAGGCCACCGGTGGCAAGTCCCTGACCTCGGAGGAGTTCCAGAAGGCAAACAAGGACAAGATCAAGCTTGTCAAGGTCCACTTGGCAAAACTCATAAAGGGAGAGATCAAGTATAAGGATGAGGAGGACGATGAGTTTGAGAAGGAGTTGGAGGAGATGGAGAGAGAGACTGATGAAGACAAATCTAAAGAGAATTTGGCTGATAAAGACTCCGATTTGCCTGACATTCCAGTTTTACCAAGTGCTCCAACAGACCTCAAGAATCCAAACAGTGAACTGAATGATACGAATGAAGACCCTTTCACTGCTGCCCCTTTCAATTCTACCAACCCCACTGATGTTTCTTCTACCAACCCCACTAACGTTTTTTCCACTAACGTTTCTTCCACTAACGATTCTTCCACTAACGATACTTCCACTAAAGATACTTCCACTAACGATTCCCCATTCCCAGCTACTCCATCCTCCCTCCCGAAAGGTGAATCAGACCCGTTCCAGTTGCCTGGGGCTCCGCATTTCCTCCCAGAAGACAGCCCGGGCGTGCAATTGCCTGGTGCTCCGAAGTACCTCCCAGACACCGACCCAACGGGAATCAACAAGAGCTCGTCGATACAGGTCATTCCTCCAGGAAGACCCTCGGCCTCGAGACTGACATCGAGGGCAAGCGCGGTTCCGGCTGCAACAGCCCCAGTGAAGAAGGAAGACCTCGAGGAGATGATCAACAAAACAGACCAGATCGCAAAGGTACAGAAGCTTGCAAAGTTCGCCATTTCCGCATTGAACTACGAGGACATCGACACCGCAGAGAAGGAGTTGAAGGATGCTTTGGCGGCCTTGCAGAAGTTGAAGTGAGATAGAAAGGACTTTGTCTCGATTTCTGAGCGATAGCGAAGAAGTCAAGTAGTGAATAGACACTTGGTCCTGATTTCTGAGCGATAGCGAAGTCAAGTAGTGAAAGACTACTTGTTCATAATTTTTGAGCGATAGCGAAGTCGAATAGTGAAAAGACTACTCGGTCATGATTTCTGAGCGATAGCGAAGTCAAGTAGTGAAAGACTACTTGTTCATAATTTTTGAGCGATAGCGAAGTCGAATAGTGAAAAGACTACTCGGTCATGATTTCTGAGCGATAGCGAAGTCAAGTAGTGAAAGACTACTTGTTCATAATTTTTGAGCGATAGCGAAGTCGAATAGTGAAAAGACTACTCGGTCATGATTTCTGAGCGATAAAGTCAATTCGTGAATAGTGATTTCTGAGATTTTATTGATTTCGAAACGACAGCGAAAAGTCAAGTAGCAGATGTCCTTTGCTACTTCCCATAGCCTACATTTGTACTTGTGGCTACTTGTACCCATAAGGTACACGGCTACACTTGCACTGCCATGCTTCACTTGCACTTCCCATAGATTTATTGACTACTAATATAATGTTAGCGAGAGTTCAGTAGAGCGAGGTTTAGAAGTTGAGTATCTTCCACCACCCCAAAGTCTATGTCCGGTTTGAAATTCAGCAATATTTGGTAGGGATTTGCGAGAGTCGTTGGTGTCAGAAGAAGTTGGCATATCTTGAATTCAGTTGTCATCAGAATCGGTTGGCGGAAGATCAGAGCGTCTTATCCTCAATAACCCAACTCTGGTATCCTCAACATCTTCGATTTCCTGTATCCCCACCCTTCCTACCTCACCCATCAGCAAACATCTCCTTGAACTCTGCTCGAACAGTGCCGTCTGCCAAGATCTCTGGGTCCACAGCATCCAACAAACCCATAATGAATTTCCCGAGAATCGGAAGAAGCTCGACATGCGCTCGGTACGAATTGCTCACCAAATTCAATAACGTGTGTAAGGCGTTGTACTCATCCTCTTCCCCGAGCTGGACAAGCTTGCTAACTATCTCAATCCCCAACGCCTTGATTGCATTGCAAGCTGCCGCCTCTGCGTTTTTGAAGTGTGTCAAATAAACGGCCGTGGCAACGGATGAGAAAACCAACTCAAGCATGCGGCATGTCATTCTTACCTTGATGTCTTTGGGCGTGGCGTCATCCGTTTTGGCAAGTGTAATTATCTCAACGCTTGCAACATCCAGAATCATCTGCAATGTCCGTACAATTACGAGAAGCATGACCTCGCGCATCTGACCTCGAGGCTCATAAGCAGGCAAACAATCAGTCTCGCTCGTCTTTACGGCGTCGCCTTGGTCGGGATACGGAGGAAGCTCAAAAAACTTGAACTTTTCCTTGAGGTAGGTCCCTGTTCGCTGAGTGCTTTCTTCCTCGATACACCGTTGGCACATCAAGAAATTGAGGTACAGGAAGCAAGCGAGAAGCAGTACTTTACACCCAGACGTGTTGAACGTTCTGTAGACCGTCATTTTGTCCAAGCGCAACAAGTTTTCCACGGCTAATGCCAATGCATTCATTGCGTCAGGGAGGTCTAAGTAGGTCTTGGAAAGACCATGATCTAGAACTTCGAGAACAACATTCAAACTTTCAGCCTCGTACCCTTTTGAACCATCATAATCAAAGTTAAGATACTTGTTCTTAGCTCCGCCAAAATATTCAGAAAAAGAATCACCAAGAGATTCATCAGAGCGATCCTTTTGGCCGCGGCTGCCAAGATATTCTCCCGTGTGGGAGTGGTGCGTTTTCGCTTCCATTTCTGCGTAAAAGCAGCGATAGATCATGTGATGCTTCGGTGCCAACAACACTTGGATCGTTGTCCATAGTTGGTTAACTGTTTTGGTTTCTAGTTTGCCTTTTTTTTGCAACCACCCAATTGTGCTGAGTGCGATTTTCTCATTCACGAGCAAAAGAGCGGCCATCTCGAGTTTGTGGTTGTCATCCAAGAAGTCTATGAGCATCTTGAACCCTTCTGTGGGACCGATGACATAATTGAAGGTGTGTGCATCATTGTGCTTTTGTTCGCTTGCAGAAATCCGATCAAAATGATTCTCATTTGAAAGCGCACTAGGAAGGGAGAGCGCTTCTATTATTTTCCCTAAAGAGCAACATGTCGTGATGATTGAAGCAAAGAGCGCACGCGATTCCACTTCGGTGATCAGCGAAAGGTCTCTATCGAATGACAATGAATTGAAGGTTTTTAAGCCACTATTGGAGCTTTCGAGAGGTGGAATTTGGCCCTTCGATGAAACGGGGGTTGTCGACGTCTTACTGGAAGTAATGGGTGTTGAAGAAGTCCTACTGAACGAAATGGGCGTTGAAAAAGCCTTACTGAAAGAAATGGGCGTTGAAGAAGTCATTGGTGGAATGTGTTTAGTTGAAACATTACCATTATGGACCCCTCCTTTAATCCCTACCTTAATTTCAGACCCTAATTTACTTTTGGACCCTTCCTTGATTTGGACCCCTCCTGAAGAAATGCAGGGCTTTGCTTCAACGCTTTTGTCATCCCTGAAACCAAGCTCTTCTCTTTTAGCATACACCAATTTGAGTATGGGGACACCACCAGCAAAATCACTTGTAGTCGTGAGCGACTCCCACACAAACCTGTTGAAGAAGCGAATCAAAACCGCCGCGGATTCACCCTCCGCCACCGCCAACAACGAAACCACAGAGCTGAGTATATCCAAATGAACCTCGGTTGACTTCTGGACTTCTAAAAGTGTCGATAGCGCTTTCTGTAGAACCTTCACGTTATTATGCAACACTCGAGGGTCATGGAACGAACGCTGCACAAGCCTCTTCAACTGAGCCTCGACATTCTCATGAGCCAAATCGATCTGGGGCGCCGAGCTGTCGGCGATGCCCAAGCCACTCAATCTCTCACCCAAAGTGTGAGCTTCTACGGTGGCCATAGTGTGTGTAGATTTTTTGTTGCAAAACGATCTGGTTACACACAAGGCGGCCGTTGCTCGTAACCGCAGGTTGAGGGGACCTAAAAATACCACAAAGTCCAGAAACAAGCACTTTACACAAAATTAGTAAACAACTAAAAAGTCTCGAATACTAAATGACACAAAGGCAAGAAGACCAAGGATCAGCAGAATACACGAGTGCCCAAAGAGGATAAAGTGGACTACGGACTAATGTGGGGAGAAAATATGGAGTTGGAGTTAGGTGGACATAATGAGTTAGGCAGGTAGAGCAGAAGGGTAGTGGAAGAGGATTTGGCAAGTTCTCGTATGGCTTATCATGGCACTTTTTGTATGGCCTTATTATGGCACTTTTGTATGGCAAGTTTCCGCGAGGATTGTTTCGGGTTTAGTTCCATAATGAATATCATTCTTATACCCTTATTGTACTTCAAACTGAGACGTTATAGGTCTATTATTGCGCTCCGAGCTGATACAAGATGATATGGTTTTAGACCGATTTGCTAAAGGAATGTGCTAAAACATGAGGGGCAAAACATGACAAAGAGCTTAATGGTTTTAAACACAAGGGACTATTATTGGAAGCCGTTAAACAAGGAAGGTGACAAGGACTAGGGGGTACAGAAGTAGTTATTGTTTGAGAGAACATGTAAGTGATGAGTAGGTCTGGATTCTATCATAAAGTCTATGACTATCAGGTCTGGATTCTATCATAAAGCCCAGGACAGTCTGACCAACCTACACAATTTCTTGTATATGCCTGTAAGTTTGTAACTTTACCATAACCAGTATATCAAGACTTGCCATAATCAGTTTAACTTTACTATGATGTTTTACGTCTTCTGTCTACTTCTGTCTCATTGCCCTTTGTACTTGAAACTATTGTTCTGGGGTGCGTCGTGCCCAAGTACGTATTAAGCGGAAGTGTGTTCATTTTGAGCAGCGAATATGCACCGTTGGTCATGGACGAAGTATAATTTCAGTTACGGAGGCGATAGGTGTACACGAAGGTGCATGGATTGGCTTGAACCGGCACCGCCGTGCCTAAATTGCCAATTTCTTGCCCTGTTTGATAATTTTCCTAATTGAGATTTTAGGTTGAATTTCCTCTTCTGTCACAAAAACATTCGGCTCGATACCACTTTATCAGATCAAGTAATTTTTGAAGAGGGGCCTGCGCGCAAATATATATAGACGAGCAAGTCTCGCAAAATTAAGACCGATATATCCATTAGCTCTTTTTGAGTCGAGTATTGCTATAAGATGGTACACACCCATAAGAGATCGGACTCTGTCCACTTGAGGCGGCTGCAAAGCTTATCTTCTATATTCAGCATGGCAGACTCTCCTCCTGCCTCTCCAGCATCGGAGACATTCACACGGCCCTTTGAGAAGATTGGCTTGGACGTTGTTACTGTTGAGTCCGAGAGGTTGCAACAGCGTTTTTCCCAACTACAAAAGAATGTTGGTGCTACACAAGGCGATGAGAACTGGTGGATAGACGTTCTCAGCACTGACCATTTTATGAACTACTCTCCGTTGATGACGAGCTGCTCCAACAAAAGCTACGCTGGTACGTACAGAAGCTGCTCTAGTTGTAGCAGGGAAGATCAGGAGCAGAGGAAGTTTGAGGAGCAAGGTAATGGACAGGGTTGTCAAGGTTATAATCAGGGTAAAGAACAGGGTTATATTGGGCGAAGTTACACTTATAAGGAGAAAAATTATAAGTATGCCCCATCGGTAGAGTCTGTTGAGGAGCAGACTGAATACCAGAAACACTCTCTGCTGGCAGAGGTGAACGTGCTGGAAACGTTCAAGGAGAAGGTGCTGACCTTCAACAGGGTACTTCTGAAGATCAGAAGGAGACAATAGATAATGGACGGTAAGATAATAGGAATACAAGAGATGATAAGATTTACAGAAGAGAATAGTAAGAGAGAATAGTAAGAGAGAATAGTAAGAGAGAATAGTAAGAGAGAATAGTTAAATTAGAGAGAATAGTTAAATTAGAGAGGATAGTCAAACTGAGAAGTAGAAATGTCTGAATGAAATGAAGGGCCAATTTTTAAAGTGCCAGCTTTACTGCCAGCTTTACTGCCATATAATGTACTATGCATTATAATTTTTACTCTTTCTCATACTAAACCCATCATCTTTAAAGTTTGACTATCTACTGTTTGGGAACTTCCGTTTTAAACGAGTGAGGGGTTCTTTTGCAGCCTTCGACGATTCGTATCAAACGGTAATGTCATTCTGTTGATGATTATCCCGTAACGAGATGTTCACGAGGGACCGTGTTCATGTCCATCTACACGTGTTTCCCCACAATTAAGGTTTGGTGTCAATCGAGAGGAGGGAAGGTGGAGTGTGAGGGTTAGAGAATACGGGGAAGGAGGACTCGGGGTAAGAGGATACGAGGAATGAATGGGGAGATTAGTGCAGATTTACGATCTGCAAAAATCGAATCAAAATTATTACACAATGATGGAGTACACAAATTCACGACACAAAAAAGGACTCAAAATTAACTAAGACCACTAAAATTTCATTACATACTCATTGGTCTACAAAGACACTAAAATTTCATAACATACTCATTGGTCTACAAAGACACTAAATTTATACTCATTGGTCTAGCTACAAAGACACTAAAATTCGTAGTTACATACTCATTGATCTAGTTACAAAGACCACTAAAATTGCATACTTACTTGATGCTATGTTTTCTGAATATTTCTTATTCCCATCAGGATGCATATTATTCTTCAGAGTACTAATATTCAGTACTTATAGATTCCTTGTCTGTGCATTCATATTCTACTCACACATTACTATATCCCATCCCTTTATTCATATTCTCTACTTCTACACTTCTACTCACACATTACTATATACCAACCCTTTTCTGTACATTCATATTTTCTACTTCTACTTACACATTCCTTATTATATACACCTTTTCTGTGCATTTCTCTACTTCTACTTACACATTCCTTATTACATACACCTTTTCTGTGCATTTCTCTACTTCTACTTACACATTCCTTATTACATACACCTTTTCTGTGCATTTCTCTACTTCTACTTACACATTCCTTATTACATACACCTTTTCTGTGCATTTCTCTACTTCTACTTACACATTCCTTATTACATACACCTTTTCTGTGCATTTCTCTACTTCTACTTACACATTCCTTATTACATACACCTTTTCTGTGCATTTCTCTACTTCTACAGTTCTACTCACACATTATCTTTGTTCCTATTATTCACTGATCGTGAGTCAGTCAACCGACCACAATAAGTTCTTTCTGTCGCTCTATCATTACAACTGACTCTCCAAACTCTTCAACTGCTTCAAAACAGCAGACTTGGCGGTTCCTCCAGTGGCAGTTCTTCTCTCCACACTCTGCTCAAAGTTGAAGACCTCCTTGACGTCCTCCTCAAACCTCTCGTCAATCGCCTTCATCTGCTCAAAGCTCAACTTGTCGATTCCCGACAAGTTCAAGTCCTCGGCCTGCTTCACGCAGTCTCCCGAGATGTGGTGGGTCTCTCTGAACGGAACGCCCTTTCTGACCAAGTAATCAGCCAAGTCAGTGGCCAACATGTCCATGGTCAAAGCACCTTCCATCTTCTCCTTGTTGATGGAAAGCGTCGAAATCACACCCGTGGCAATGAGCACAGAGTGCTCAACAGTGGTCAACGCATCGAACAATGGCTCCTTGTCCTCCTGCATGTCCTTGTTGTAAGTGGATGGAATGGACTTGATAGACATCAAGAATCCAGAAAGCGAGCCAAACACACGTCCGGACTTACCACGCAACAACTCCAACGAGTCTGGGTTCTTCTTCTGAGGCATCAACGAAGATCCAGTGGAGTACGCATCGGCCAACTTGATGAAGCCAAACTCAGCGGTGGAGTAGATGATCAAGTCTTCGGAGAAACGAGAGATGTGGTTCATGAACAAAGTACACCAGAAAAGAGTCTCAACAACAAAATCACGGTCACTGACTCCAGTCAACGAGTTTCCAATCACGTTTTGGAATCCCAAACCCTCGGCCAAAAACTCTCTGTCAATACCATATGGGTGTCCGGCAAGCGCACCGCAGCCCAAAGGACTCAGGTTGACTCTCTCGAGAATCTGCGTCAATCTCTTGTAGTCCTCAGTAAAGTAGGTGGCATAAGAACTCAACCAGTGAGACCATCTGATGGGCTGTGCTCTCTGCAAATGGGTGTAACCTGGCATCAACACATCAATCTCCTTCTCAGCTCTCTTCACGATGGTGGAGATGAAGTTCTTCAAGAACTCAAGCAACTGCGTCAAGTTCTCACGGACGTAAATTCTCATATCGGTGGCAACTTGGTCGTTTCTGGACCTGCCTGTGTGGACCTTACCAGCAATGTGCTTGCCAATCAACTCTCCGAGTCTTCTCTCATTGGCGGTGTGGATGTCTTCATCTCCAGCCTTTTCCACAAACGTTCCGTTCTCCCACTCAACCTTGATGTTCTCCAATCCGTTGTGGATGGCAGAGAGCTCGTCGGCAGTGAGCAAACCAATCTTGTGTAAACCTGAGGTGTAGACCTTGGTTCCAGTCAAGTCGGCCTCAAACATTCTCTTGTCGTATGGAAGCGAGGCATTGTAGAGATCCATTAATGGGTCGGTGGCACCGGTGAATCTGCCACCCCACAATTTGTTTTCAACTGGTTCAGTCATGGGAATTGTAGTTGGAAAATTGGGCGAAGTGCGGAATTTATAGATTCTCCACCGCGCTAAAGTGAAAATTTTCCTGCCGTTTTGGGAGGACACGTGATGAGATTACTCATTCGTTTCTGAGGCCACTTCCACTTCTGAGCAATAGCGAAGAAGTGGAATACCTAATACCTCTTCTGAGCGATAGGTAGTTACTCCAGAATATACTTCTTCGCTATCACTCAGAAGCGTTTAAATCACTACCTTTGATGAAAGTCAGCTCTTTTTATCAACCTAATAAAATCTCTAATTTCCACTTTTCCATTGAACGTGTTCATCTTTTCCATATGCACTTCGCTAATAGAGAATTTTATAAACTTTAACAATTTTTGTTACTACTCGTTGATTTTCATTGCTCGCTCAGAAGAGGCTCCACATCATCATTTGGTTTTGTTCAACTACACTCTCTCATTAAATTCATTTAATTGAAGTGCAAGGCTCCATATCATCATTTGGTTTTTGTTCAACTAAACTCTCATTAAATTCATTTAATTGAAGTGCAAGGCTCCACATCATCATTTGGGGTTTGTTCAACTACACTCTCTAATTCATTTAATCGCACTTCTTCGCTTCGCTCAGAAATGCTCATCTACACCCTTCATGTTCTATCGTTTGAATTATCATTTATCCACATCTTTGATCAGAAATGCTGAGATCACTTCATCCTTAATCAGAAATCCTAAAGATCATCTCATCGCACTTCTTCGCTGCGCTCAGAAATGCTTGCTCAGAAATGCTTATGGCTTACATCTACCAGTAAATCTAGGATACAACGAGCAGTCTCTCACTGTAAACCTGTCACACAACCAAGCCAAAATTCTCTCCGTACCCAAACCATATCCACCGTGTGGACAGGTACCGTACTTTCTCTGATCCGTGAACCAGTAGTACGAGTCCAAGTCCAAGCCCTCTCTCTTGATAGCAGCGAGCAACTCCTCGTAGTCATAGGTTCTCATAGAACCACCGGTGATCTCACCGACGTTTGGCATCAACACATCCACACTCTCGGTGACTCTTGGGTCGTCCTTGCACTTCTGCATGTAGAAAGACTTGATCTCCACTGGGAAACGCGTCAACAAGATTGGCTGGCCAATGGTGTCGGTCATCTTACGCTCAGCAGCCTCGGCAATGTCGTCACCGAACTTGAACTTCTCGCCATCCTCGTTTGGAATGCCGTGCTCGTTCAACCAGTCCAACGCGTGGATGTACTCCATTCTCAAGAAAGGCATCTTTGGAGCAACAAAGTCGGGGTTCAACTGCTTCACCAAAGGACCGGCAACTGGGTCCTCCAACACATACTGCACAACAGTGGTGAGAAGGAGCTCCAAGTGCGACAACAAGTCCTCAAACTCTATGAATGCCAACTCACTCTCAATGTGCGTGTACTCACTCAAGTGTCTTCTCGTGTGAGACTTCTCAGCACGGAAAGATTCCTGCACACAGTACACATCACCCAAAGCTGGCAAACAAGTTTCCAAGTACAACTGGGAGGATTGGGTCAAGTAAGCCTCTTCACCGTAGTAGTCCATCTTGAACAAAGTCGAGCCACCTTCGACCTGGGTCTGGACCATACATGGAGGAGTCACCTCCAACAAGCCCTGCTCAGCGAAGAATCTTCTGATAGCAGCCATCAACGATGCTCTAACCTTCATAACAGCACTCAAGGTCTCACCTCTCAATGCCAAATGACGTTGATCCAACATCAACGATGGGTCAGCCTTCTCCTGAACCTTGTTGGTGAAGGCATCGGCTCCACCTGGGGCCAAACCAACCACCTCGTAGTAGTCAGCCACCAATTCCACACCACCTGGGGCACTCTTACCCTCAGGCAACTTCTTGATCACACCCTTGATGACCACGGTAGATTCCAAGGTCAACTCCTGTGTGATTCTGGCCTTTGCAAGGTCGCCGGTCAAGACAGTCTGCAAGAAACCAGTACCATCTCTCAAGGTAATGAAAGCAAGACCCTTCTGCAAACGCAAACGGTGCACCCAACCCTGGACAGAAACTCTAGAGTCGATGTTGTCTTGGATGGCTTTCAATTTAATCTTCTTAGCCTGTGGCAAGGACTTGTCTTCCTCAATCTTGATGAGATCCAACTCAGCCAATCTCTTAGCCTGTTCCTCTTCCTTGGCCTTGGCAGCAGCATCTTGCTGGGCCTGCTTCTCGAGCTTCTTCTTGATACCCTCGGCACCCTTCTTGGCCTTCTTCAATGCACTGGCGGAAATTTCCACATACTCGAACTTGTCAGAGTCCTCCACCTGCTTGTACACAAGCACCTTAGCTTCTGGCTGGGTGAACAACGCGTAGGCTGCGGTCTGGTAAGGAGCCTGCTCAGTTCCTCTCTCTGCGGCGTCTACACCGCTATCGTTAACATAAACTGACATAGTAGTTGCAAAAGCGGCACTTGATACAGATTTATAGTACTTTTTTGGAATACTTTTTCGGTATACTTTTTATGACTCTTGAAAAAATTTGGCGGTCCCAGGATTACGCGCCCTGTATTTTCTGTGTATTTTACCGGCCGATGTTTTTTTATTTTTCAGTAATCGTCACCAACCTTCCACCATGGCGTTAGCACAGTCATTAGCCGCATTGTCGTTGGCCACCGTCTCGGCCGAGAACGCCGTTGCTACCAAAACCCTTGTTTTCAAGCCAAAAACCGCCAAAACCGCCGCCCCAGTCCCAGTTATCGTGTTCGCGTTGCAGTCTACCCAGACCCCGTCCCCAGTGGTCGCTGCTGCCGCCGGTGTCAAGGAGCCAAGATTGGCCAAGGACGACTTGGTCCAGGAGTTCTTCGCCACCACTGCCAAGGAGGTGTCCATTGCCAATTTAAGCAAGGATTTGGCCGGTAAGGTGAAGGTTGTCATTGACAAGTTGATCGTTGACGGAGGCGACCAGGTTCTTGAGCTTTCCACGGAATCTTCCAAGGCTGCGTTGCCAGCCAAGACCGCTTACGAGTTTTTGGTTTCCACTGGTATTGAGTTGATTCCAGTCGATTTCTCCGCTGAGCCTAAGAAGGAGGAGAAGAAGGAGGTTAAGAAGGAGAAGAAGGATAAGAAGGATTCTGCCAAGTTGGAGGACGCCAAGTTGATTGGTATCACTGTCGACAAGCAGAAGGACTTCTCTTCATGGTACTCTCAGGTGTGTACCAAGGGAGAGATGTTGGACTACTATGATGTTTCTGGATGTTACATTTTGAGACCAAACTCGTATGCTGTCTGGGAGACCATCCAGGATTACTTCAACAAGCGTATCAAGCGTTTGGGCGTTCAGAACTCGTACTTCCCAATGTTTGTGTCTTCGAAGGTGTTGGAGAAGGAGAAGGACCACATTGAAGGATTTGCTCCAGAGGTCGCATGGGTCACTCGTGCTGGCCAGTCCGAGTTGGAAGAGCCAATTGCCATCAGACCAACCTCGGAAACCGTCATGTACCCATACTACGCCAAGTGGATCCGTTCGCACAGAGACTTGCCTCTCAAGTTGAACCAGTGGAACTCGGTCGTGAGATGGGAGTTCAAGCACCCACAGCCATTCTTGAGAACCCGTGAGTTCTTGTGGCAAGAGGGTCACACCGCCTTCTTGGAGAAGGAGGAGGCCACTAAGGAAGTGGACCAGATCTTGGAGTACTACGCTGGAGTGTACGAGGAGTTGTTGGCGGTTCCTGTTGTCAAGGGTAAGAAGACTGAGAATGAGAAGTTTGCAGGTGGTGACTACACCACCACTGTGGAGGGTTTCATCGCTGCTACTGGTAGAGGTATCCAAGGTGGTACTTCTCACCACTTGGGCCAGAACTTCTCCAAGATGTTCAACATCTCTGTTGAGAACCCAGAGGGTGCCGACAAGGAGAGATGCTTTGCATACCAGAACTCGTGGGGTTTGTCCACTCGTGTGATTGGTGTCATGATTATGACTCACTCCGACAACAAGGGTTTGGTTCTCCCACCACGTGTTGCGCAGACGCAGGTTGTGGTCATTCCAGTTGGTTTGACTGCTAAGAACACCGACGAGCAGAGAAAGCAGGTGTTTGAGGGAGCCAAGAAGATCGAGTCCAGATTGGTGGAGGCTGACGTTAGAACCACTGGTGACTACAGAGACATCTACACCGCGGGCTGGAAGTTTGCCAACTGGGAGTTGAAGGGTGTCCCATTGCGTGTGGAATACGGTCCTAAGGACTTGGAGGCCGAGCAGGTGACTGTGGTGAGACGTGATGACTCATCCAAGTACACTGTGAAGTTGGCTGAGTTGGAGAAGCGCATTCCAGAGATCTTGGAGGAGATGCAGGCTGGATTGCTCGCCAAGGCCAAGAAGGACTTTGATGAGCACCGTGTGATTGTGGACGAGTGGAAGGACTTTGTTCCTACCTTGAACGCAAAGAACGTGATTCTCTCCCCATGGTGTGGTGTTGCCGAGTGTGAGGATGATATCAAGGACTCGTCTGCCACCAAGGACGATGGTTCTGAGGAGGAGCAGGACGAGAAGGCGCCATCCATGGGAGCCAAGTCGTTGTGTATTCCATTTGAGCAGCCAGAGTTGAAGGCGGGCCAGAAGTGTGTGAGGTGTGACAAGAAGGCGATTACTTATTGTATGTTTGGTAGATCATACTAAGGAGTCGCATATCTGAGCGACAGCGAAGATGTGCGTAGATAGTATATCTGAGCGATAGCAAAGAGTATATCTGAGCGACAGCGAGAGTATATCTGAGCGATAGCGAAGATATACGTGGTGATAATTGATAGAGTTGATATAATGATTACTAGTAGAATAGAGCGAATATCTGAGCGACAGCGAAGAAGTCGCATATCTGAGCGATAGCGAAGATGTGCGTAGATAGTATTTCTAAGCGATAGCGAAGAAATAAGTGGGTAATTGCTACTAGTATATACTAGAATTGATGCAATTAGTAGATTTGATACGGCAACTAGTAGATATGAAACCAGCAGCTATCTGGAAATCGATATTAATTAAGGTTCTGACTCTTCAAGGTTATCATTAGTCATAATTAAAATGCCTAATCTATTCTTCTATTCTATTCTTCCTATATTCTTCTATTCCTCCCCCTCACTACCCCCAAATCCTCGGCCACCACCTCCACCTTCCCGCCTCTCTCCCGCAAATAGAACACCTGCTCCAACCCCAACTCCCCCAAGTACTCCACCGCCTTGTGGTAGTTCAAACCCACCTGCGCAACAGCGTGGGAGTCGTCCGAAAGACAGAGCCTTCCCCCGAGGTCCACGATTGCTGTAGCCACATCTCTCTTTGGGTACGGTGTGTCCCAGCCCTTTCTTATCGCTGCTGAGTTGACTTCCACGAGCCCACCATACTCCACGATTCGCTTGATGTTGCGCACCACCAACGCCCACACTTCCGGCCAGTCGCTCTTGAGATCCACGTCCCCGAGCTTCTTGCCCGTAGTGGGGTCCACTTCGTCCACTGGGGTATAGAGTCTGATCAAGTCGAAATGGCCCACCACGTGCGGCTCGAGCTTATCGATCACCAGGTACTGCAACTCGAAGTAGTCGTAGTACAACTGGCGCGCGGTGCCATTGTGGGTCTGCTCTTGCGCCTGCACCCAGAGCTCGGCCGAAAAGTCAATTGGAATCTGGTGAACAAAGTGAACGGATCCCACGCACATGTCGAACTCTGGCCGTTTGGAGATTTCGGCAGCATAAGCAATGTGCTCTTCGTCCAAGCCTTCGACTTCGAACCCCACTAGCACCTCCATGGCGGAGTTCTGGTGGTCCTTCTTGATTTTGAGTGCGTGTTCGATGTAGTTTTCAAAGTCGTTGTTCAAGCTGGCGGTAGTGTAGTTCTTATCGAGCTCTTCGGGGTATAGGAATCGGTCGTGGAGTCTGGGCATGTGTTCTGTTAGGCAGAACGTGGTGAATCCACGTGCTTCGGCGGCCAGCACCATGTCGTCGAGGCTTCCATGAGCGTGAGACACGTAGTCGCCGCTGTGCGAGTGGTGAGAGTGCATAGACAGATCAAATAAAATTAGATATTGAGTGATAGATTTTTCAGATCAAATAAAAGATGAGAAAATATAAAACATTACCAGATATTGGTATAGAGGTTCAACATTGCCAGGTTAAACATTACCGTTATTGGTAAAGGCGTCAGACGTTTTATATTACTGCCATATTCACTGGAGGACATCAGATATACCTAGACATTACCTGTGATTATTACCACAAATCTGACTAAGAAATAACTGGTCCTAAGAAATTACTGTCATTCACTGGTACTACTACATTCACTGGTACTAATATTACTACATTCACTGGTACTACTACATTAACTGGTACTAATTCACTGGTATTACTACATTCACTGGTACTAATTCATTACTACTACATTCACTGGTACTAATTCATTACTACTACATTCACTGGTACTAATTCATTACTACTACATTCACTGGTACTAATTCATTACATTCACTGGTATATTCATCACTATTCCCTTCTATGTCTAGACTACCCCCAACAATCAAATCCCTCCTCACCAACCCCCCATCTGTCAACTCAATCATCAGAGCCTCGGGCCATGTCAAAGCCGTGCGCAAGTCCAAAAACATCGGGTTCCTCGACCTCTCCGACGGGTCTGGCCACCGCAGTTTGAACGTGGTGTTCAAAAACCCCAACGCGCTTGCCAACGTCAAGATCGGCCAGTCGGTCACGGTCACTGGCCAGTGGTCACAGTCGCGCAAGGCCCAAGAATACGAGGTGGTGGTGGATCCATCGTCGTCAGTGTCAATCGTCGGAGACGTACCTGAAGACTACCCCATCCAGAAGAAAGCAACCACGCTCCAGTTTCTTCGCCAGCTCCCCACGTTGAGGCACCGCACGGCCACGCTCGCGTCTGTGCTCCGTTTCCGGTCGTTTTTGGAGGCCGAACTCATGTCGTACTTCGCCAGCAATGACTTCACCAAGGTGGCACCGCCCATGATCACCGGTGCGGACTGCGAGGGTGCTGGGGAGCAATTCCAGTTGGTAGGAAACGAGTTCTTTGGCAAGTCAGTCGGACTCACGGTGCTGACACAGCTTCATCTCGAGGTGTTGGCCATGTCGCTCAACAGAGTGTGGACACTAACACCGTGTTTCCGTGCGGAGGTCTCGCATACAAACCGCCACTTGAGCGAGTTCTGGATGTTGGAGGCGGAAATCGCATGGGTGGACGAACTTCCCCAGCTCTTGGACTTTACCGAGGACATGATCAAGGCCGTCACGCAGAGATTGAAGGATAACTCGGACGATTTGGTGATGTCGCGCTACTCGAAGGAGGACGTGGCGACGATGGAGAAGAGGTGGGACGCGATACTCTCGAAAAAGTGGCCGGTGATTACTTACAGAGAGGCGATAGAGTTGATCAATGAAAAGAAGGAGGAAAAGGGAAAGAAGGAGGAAAAGGGAAAGAAGGAGGAAAAGGGAAAGAAGGAAGAAAAGGGAAAGAATGAGCAGAAGAAGGCAAAGAATGAACAGAAAAGGGGAAATGATGAGCAGATTAATGTTCAACCTCTGACTAGTGAACCTCTGACTATTCAACCTCTGACTCAACCGGCTCTCGCCTTTGGAGACGACATTTCTACTGCCGATGAAAAATGGCTTGCTGGAGAATACTTCAAATCACCGGTGTTTGTGACCAACTACCCGAAGGAACAGAAGCCGTTCTACATGCCGGATGCCGGCGACGGAACCGTTGCGTGCTACGACTTGCTTGTGCCTGACATTGGCGAGCTTGTGGGAGGATCTTTGAGGGAGTACAGGGAAGATGTTCTTTTGGGGGAGATGAAGGCTCGTGGGATGAGCACGGCTGATATGGAGTGGTACTTGCTGTTGAGACGCAATGGTACCATGCCGCATGGAGGGTTTGGGCTTGGGTTTGAGAGGCTAGTGGCGTACTTGTCGGCGATGGATAACATCAAGGAGACGATTCCATTTCCACGTGCACCAGAGCAGTGCCAGTGTTAGGGTAGCATTATCAAGCAGTTCTGAGCGCAGCGAAGAAGTGCGATGAAATGATCTTAGCATCTCCAAGCATAAGCGCAGCGAAGAAGTGCGATGAAATCTTAGCATCTCCAAGCATGATGATCACAGCGAAGAAGTGAGATGAAATGATCTCAGCATTTGAAATGAAATCATCTCAGCATTTGATATGAAATCATCTCAGCATTTGATATGATATGATCTTAGCATTTGATATGATATGATCTTAGCATTTCTGATGATCTTCGCATTTCTAAGATCTGATTAAATGATTATTCAAACGATAGCATGAAAATTGATATAGATATAGATCGTGTACATAGAACCAAAGATTGAGGAGTTAGTGTAGATATAGAAACTTATAACTTATAGAACATTTCTCAACACTTCATCTATAAAGGTCAACATGAACATATTTCATCACATTGTGAGCCTCCCCATTACTCCATTCTTCGATTACATAATCCCATTTGCCTCCGACAAATAAAATTTTCAGAGCAACGAAAAGTAAAGTCACCAACCACCATGGATCAGTTAAACGTCAAGGAACAGCAAGAGTTTCAGCAAATTGTTGAGCAGAAGCAGATGAAGGACTTCATGAACTTGTACTCCAACTTGGTGTCAAGATGTTTCGACGACTGTGTCAACGACTTCACCTCTGCCAACTTGACCACCAAGGAGTCCAACTGTATCAACAAGTGTTCTGAGAAGTTCTTGAAGCACAGTGAGCGTGTTGGCCAGAGATTCCAGGAGCAAAAGTGAGTATAAGAGAGGATAGTAAGAGAGAAGAGAGAAGAGATAGAAGAAGATAAATGAAACAAGATTATGAGAATTACGAACAGAATATGAGTGAACATTTAAACACTATGAACGAAATGAACAATATGAACAGACGATATGAAACTTAATGAAATAGAATTCGTTGAAGTTCAATGAAATAGAATTCGTTGAAGTTCAATGAAATTCAATGAAATCTATGAAATATTCTTTGAAGTTCAATGAAATAGTATTCTTTGAAGTTCAATGAATTCTTTGAAGTTCAAAATTCTTTGAAATTCATGAAATCCATGAGGAAACTCAAATCCATGATGAAACATTCTACATATACTACCACATCTCACATCTTCCACCATGATCCAACAAATACTAACATTCTAGTGCCATGTTGATGCAGAACATGCAGAAACGCTAAGTATTGTAAATAGTCAACGATAAAGTTTTAAAAGTGTAGTAAAGAGGTGTCAGAAGGTTGTCAAAGAGTTGTCAGAAGGTTGTCAGAAGGTTGTCAGAAGGTTGTCAGAAGGTTGTCAAAGGGGTGTCCGAATGTTTCCAAAAGGTCGTAGAGAAGTTATATCTCTTTTTGATCTACCTTTGGTTTCATATTTTTATAGTTTCATATTTTCCTGTTTACTTTAGCCATTTTTACCATGTCCCTCAACGATGAACTCGTGGTGATACTAGTCAGCTCAGTGCTCAACAAAACACTCAAGGAGGACGAGAGGAACGAGCGACAATCGGAGAAGGTGTGTATACCGTTGTCCAAGTTTGTTTCCGACGTCAAGCTGTTGGTCCACAAATACACCATGAAGTTCTCCATACAAAACCAAGCAGTTGACGACGACAAGATCTTGGGCGTGATTCTGCTGAGCAGCATGGCCGAGTTTGTCACAGCCGACGACAAGACCCTCACGATCTCCAAAACAAGCTACAACTACGACAAGTTCAAGCGCGTGATAGTCACCAGTCTCCTCAACTACTCCACCATGCTGATCAAGCAGATCTACGACTTGAGCAGGTTGAAGGAGTTCAAGAACGGTTTGAGTGAGGAGAAGGAGAAGGAGAAGGAGAAAGCTGAAAGTGATAAGATTGAGGAAGAAAGGGCAGGAAAGGATGAAAGGGAGGAAAAGGAAGAAGTGGAAGAAAAGGAAGAAAAGGAGGAAATGACTGAAATAAAGACTGAAGTAAAGACTGAAAAGAAGGAGGAAGATGAAGAAATGAATGAGAATGAAGAAATTGTGGAAAAGGAAGAAATTAATGACCCCGTTGACGAAATCCTCGATATCCCCACTGAAGTCGACATTAATGAGAACGCAGTCGGAAATGCAACAGAGAACACACCAACCATCAATATCGAACCTGCCGCAGATAAGAATGAGATTGAAGGTGGTGAAAATGATGATGAGATTGAAGGTGGTGAAAATGTCAATGATGAGATTGAAAATGAGAATGTCAATGATGAGGTTGAAAATGGTGAAAACATCAATGATAAGATTGAAAATGATGTCAATGATAAGATTGAAAATAATGACAATGTTGAGAATCCAGACGATATCCCAGATCCTGACATCCCAGATCCTGAAATCCCAGATAACCCTGAACCAGTTAACAATGAACCAAACCCTGAACCAGACAACAAACTCAAGATCGACGCACCTTCCAGTCAGTCCGAGGTTATCGAAGACAGTCTTGCGGAAATCGAAATACCAGTGAAACAGGAAGAATTCCCTGTGCAGAAGATCGAGGTTCCAGTTCTTGAGCCAGTCGAGGCAGTACGAAAAGAAGAGACACCTGATGTTTCTGATGCTGACCAGGTGCTAACCCCACATCTGTCGCGCAAGCGGTCGCGGTCGCCCGCGGTGAACCAGCACAAACGTTTCCAGAACATTGCGGTAAACCTCATCCAAAGCATCCTGGCGCACCGGTTTTCGCTGCCGTTCCTCCAGGCCGTGACCAAGAAGGACGCGCTTGACTACTACGACGTGATCCACGAGCCCAAGGACTTGAAGAACATCTTGAAGCAGATCAAGCTGAAGACCGACCCGCCAAAGTACAGCCTGGTGAAGGAGTTGGAGAGGGATATCATGCTCATGTTTGCGAATTGCATCATGTACAACAAGCTGGACGAGGACTTGGTGCAGTTGACCATCAGCATGAAGAATGACGTGAAGAACATGTTTGCTATATTTGAGGAGGCTGAGATGGAGATGAAGTAACAGGAAAAGCACAGCAACAGCACAGCAACAGTACAGCAACAGCACAGCAACAGTACAGCAACAGCACAGCAACAGCACAGCAACAGCACAGCAACAGCACAGCAACAGCACAGCAACAGCACAGCAACAGCACAGCAACAGTACAGCGTAGCTGTGCTGTTGTTAGAAGAAGAGGTGGAAAGGTACAGCGAGGCAACAGTACAGCGTAGCTGTACTGTGGAAAATGAAGTAACAGGAAAAGTACAGCGTAGCTGTGCTGTGGAAGATGAAGTAGCAGGAAAAGTACAGCGTAGCTGTACTGTGGAAGATGAGGTGACATGACACGTACAGCTACGCTATACTGTGGAAGATGATCTCTGCTGCTGCCAGTACTATTCACTCGTTAGGAAAATTACGACAGAATAAGCAAGATAGAAGAGAATAAGGAAATAATAAACTGGTTAATTAAAAGTGTATGTGGAAATAATAAGGTCAATGTGTAATTTTGAAAAAGTTAATCGATTTGGATGATATTTGAAGTTGATTTGAATTTTAAAGTCAGTGGTATTTGAACTCACCGACATTTGAACTCACTGATATTTGAATTCACTTGAATTTTTATAATTGAGCTGATATTTGAATTAACTGAATATTTATAATCTTGAGCTGATATTTGAATTAACTGAATATTTATAATCTTCAGCTGATATTTGAATTAACTGAATATTTATAATCTTGAGCTGATATTTGAATTAACCGAATATTTATAATCTTGAGCTGATATTTGAACTAATTAACTATCCCTTTTCATATTCATTTCATTTGAAACTATATAATCGCTTCTTCGACTTCTACCTCTCTTCCCTCTTTTTCTCCATATTTTCATCAATTCGTAATTTTATTTCTCTACACTTTCCATGTATGGGATTCTCCTGAAGCTTCCACCAGAAATCCTACAACATGTATTTGACTACATTTCACCCATAGACGTCCAGTACCTCCACATGGACCCGCACTTCCGGCCGTTTGCCCTCAATCGAATGTACGAGGAGGTTTACGTGGGCCTCGAAGAGGTGAGTGGCGAAGAGAACCCCAGATTTCACGGAATGCGAACAAACTTCACTCGAGAACCCGATTTACACCACGAAACTTTGCGGGATTTCGTCGAAGCCGGCTACATACGCCCCAAGCGCTTGAAGATTTACGCTACAGATGACGGAGTCCCGGTCTTGGGAGACCTTTTGGGCCGGTTTTCACAGATCGAGTACTACACTTCACTGTTCCGAATGAATGTGGAGCTGGACACAACCGAGCGAGATATTGCGATACTTGAGGACAAGTTCCCAGGCTCGCTCACCACTCTCACTTTAGATGATTTGGACGTACAAAAGTTCAGGTTTCCGCTGAGGTTAAGAACACTCACGGTACAAACTTCGTTGACGGGGGACGAAGAAGACTTTGGGACCAAATTTCCAGAAACACTTTGTGTATTGCATGTGGTGAACCCGATCGGAGGAGTTATAGGTCTGCTCCCTGACACGCTTACACGACTTGATGTTAGAATTAGTGGTCAGTGGGACCTTGGTAATTTAAAAGTTTTGGAATCACTCAAGCTACGGCTCATGGAGTTGGACTTTGCCAATTGTATTCTCCCGCCTAATATCACCACATTGGAACTCAACTCGTGCTCTTTGTTAAACCCCGGAGGTTTATACAATCTGAAGCTCAAAGTTCTTGAGTGTATCAACTGTGATGGTATTCTCCGGGCTCTTGAGGAGGACCTCCCTCCATCACTTCTTGAGTTGAAGTGGCATTTTTACTGTTTGGACCCGGAGTACCGCACGGTATCAATAGCACATGACCAGGGACCACTTGACGAGACTCTTATTCAACTACCGGAGTTTGAAAACAATATCCCGCATTTTGACGACGTTGCGATCGTCAAAATGTGTCCTCCGAAGGGTCTTGAAAGGTTGGATATATCTGCCGAGGATGTGCATCTCGATAGGTTTGAGTTTCCTCCTACATTAAAAGAACTCACTGTCCATAAATCAGATTGTCTTGCGTACGACAACACTTTGGGCACCAACTTGCTCGATTTGAACAATTGCATAGTTGAGTTTCCGCAAACCCTCGAATCGTTATCGTGGTTCCACGGCACGTATGTGACGTTATCGTGGAATATTTCGAGTCTTCCCTTAAAGTACCTCTTGCTTGAAGACATGGGCATTGAGGTTGATATTGATAGTTTTCCGTCCACGATCGAGGATTTGAGTTTGATCAACTGTGGGATTGTTCGGGCTGATGTAACGCATTTACCACGATTGTCCCACTTACACCTTGTGGATAACGAAATCCTGCTGGTGAGCGATATTTTGTGGCCACCATCTCTTGAGGTCCTCTGCTTGAGTCGCAACAAGATCTCACGACTCGATAGTGCGTATGATGTTGGTGAGCTCAATGTGGAGAGTAATGCGATCCGGTTCGTTGGGGAAGATTTCTATAAACTGCAGATGTTGGAGTTGAGTCTCAGCTACAACCCTGTGCGAAAGCTCCGGTTTTGTCAGCTTCCACAAACACTTGTGGCATTCCATGGAATTGGACTCACGAGTTATGTGAAGGGCCATCCGCGACCGGCGTTGAGAAACGTGGTCTTCAACCGGTGCATTGGTACTGAGTTTGACATTCCGCATTGGCACGAGCTTGTGGAGGAGGTCGAGGAGTTGGACGGGGGGATGGTTTTGCGGTACAGCGATCATTACGAGATGGGCAAGCATTACGAGGTCACGCGGGGTATCGATGTGGTGACGGTGATTGTGAGGGAAAAGGATGTGGTGGTGAGTTCGTGGAAGAGGGAGGTTGTATTGGATAGAGATGAGTTGAGGAGAAGGGAGGAAAGTGATAAAAACGATGAAAGTGAAGGAAATGATAAGAATGATGGGAGTGATAAAAGTAATAAGAATGATGGAAGTGATTAATGAAGGAAATGATATGATAAAAATGGCAAGAATGATGGAAGTGATTAGGAAATGGAGGATATGATAAAAATGACAAGAATGATGGAAGTGATAAATGAGGAAATTATGATACTGGATGATTCTGGACATCATTTGGTATTATCTTCGCTCAGAAGTGCTCACATGATGCTAATTTGACTATAGATCGCACTTTTTCAGAAATGCATAATTAAGATATTCAATCGCACTAAATTCAATATTGATAATGTCATAGTAATAGTTTAAAAATTTATTCACTCTAATTGCAGTCAATTCTAAAATGTTAATTCACTCTAACCCACTTCTTCAGAAATATTTATTCACTCTAATTGCATGTAGAATGTTAATTCTGAAATGTTAATTCACTCTAACGCACTTCTTCGCTTCGGACTGAAATGCTAATTCTGAAATGTCAACTCCCTCTAACGCACTCCTTCGCTTCGCTCAGAAATGCTAATTCTGAAATGTCAACTCCCTCTAATCGCACTTCTTCGCTTCGCTCAGAAATGCTAATTCTGAAATTCCCTCTAATCGCACTTCTTCGCTTCGCTCAGAAGTGCTAATCCCTATAATTCACCAACTCCGCAACCTTCCTCACCATTGCCAAAACCTTCTCCTCCTCAAACTTCCGGCCCACAAGCTGCAACCCCACGGCACCCCCGTGGATTTCTTCCGCGACATAATCCCTCCAAACCTGGTTGTCCACCTCGCTGTAATTGGTGGACTCCGGGTCCTCCACATCCACCTCCTTATCCGCTCTGGTGACTGGAAAAGTAAGCGATGTCCAATCAACCAAGTTGACCACGCTAGTGTATCCCACGTAATTAGGAAACTTATCATTGACCGTACCAGCATTCGGCGTTGCAGGCATGATAATGCAGTCAATCTGTTTACCGTTCTTGGTTTGAGAAGCAGTATCCACCCATCTTTGCAAGTACTTCTTACACAATGTAGTTCTTGCTGACTGCATGTCCCACAATTCCGCCGTGGATTTCATCTTACAATGAGCATACGGCTTCATGTATGAAAAGAGAGGCTCTCCTGTAGCGTTCGTTTGGTCCAACACGTGTTTTCCTCCGTCACTCAAGAAGAACTCTCCCACATGTTGGCTCATTTCAAGATGCTCTGAAGCATTCCATTCAATGACATCATGCCCATCCTTCTTCAAAGCATCTATGACCATGTGCATTCCTCTGCGAATCGGTGGAGTTGGTCTCACGAACCCGTCGTCAACCAAAACCGCCACGTTCAATTTGCCTGTGATTTCCACAGACTTCCAAGGGAGTCCCACGCACTTGGGATCGTAGTCCTCTGGTGATGCTCCAAGTACGGTTTTACAGTACAACTCCATATCGTCAAGCGACCGTGTAATTGGCCCGTTTACCGAGTTGATCGACTCGAAACCAGGCAATCCACTGCGCGAGCCATACGTGGGAAAACGGCCGAACGTAGGGCGCATTCCATACAAGTTCTGGAACGTTGCAGGAATACGAACAGATCCACCGATATCGGAACCAACTCCAAATGGTGCACCCTTGAGTTTGATAAGCGCTGCCTCGCCTCCAGAAGAGCCTCCGCTGCTCAAAAGTCTATTCATGGGGTTCAGAGTATTTCCCCAGATATGGTTGTTACTCTCGGGCATCATCATAGCCACAGGAGTGTTGGTTTTCACGTAGAAGACCGCGCCAGCGTTGCGCAAGAGCTCCACTAAGGAAGCATCGGTGTCGAACTTTTCCGGGTTGAAGCAAAAGTTGACGATTCCAATGGTGGTGGCTTGACCACGGATATTAAAGTTATCTTTCAAAGACATTGGCAAACCATGAAGAGGGCCCTTCAAATTTCCTGTAGATTCCAAGTAGTGGTCGAGCTCCTCGGCCTGTTTGAGAGCTTCGTCAAAGAAGACTTCGGTCAAACAGTTGACCAACTGTTGTGCAATTTGGGCACGATGGCAAAATGCCCTGGTGACTTCTACCGAGGTCAATCTCTTTGTGTGGAGCGCTTGGAGCAAATCCACCGCACTGGACTCAGTGATTTCGACCTCTTTGGCAGAAAGGTGGCCACTGGTCTTGATCCACGAGAGCACGTCGCGGTCCTTAGGGAGCTGATCTTCGGGAACCATCCATTCCTGGTTGAACTTCTGGTTCCTGAGCGCGAGTTTCCGAGCAGCAATGGCTTTGTAGGTGGGTTGTTGGATAGTCATAGAGGGAGGATTTGTAGGGTAGGTTGTAATGGGTTAAGTAGATCTTGTGGATAAAAAGATCTTGTGGTTAAAGAGATCTAGTGATTAAGATCTAGTGGTTAAAAAGATCTTGTGGTGGGTTAAAAAGATCTATTGGTGTGGTTTGGTTTAAGTGGATCTTTTAGTGGGCTTTTAATGGATCTTTTAGTGTGGGTTTGTGATGGGTTAAAAAGATCTTGTAGTGGGTTTTTAATAGATCTTGTAGTATTTATATGGATCGGTTTAGGATCGCGAAATCCGAGTTTACTGATAAGGGAAATATGCAGGAGGCTATCATTGCGAAAAAGTATGGGGGACGTTTATTAAAGGTCACAGGATATGGCGAAAAGACCTTATCGGAAGGAAGATGAGGGATTAAAGATAAGAGATTGATAAGAATGGGAAGATAAGAGAAGAGGTGAGGTTACATAGAGAGGTGTAAGAAAGGTATATGAGGGGTATGAGAAGGGCTATGAAGAGAAGGGCTATGAAGAGAAGGGGTATGAAGAGAAGGGGTATGAAGAGAAGGGGTATGAAGAGAAGGGGTATGTTAGGAATACGAAGTGTATGAAGAGGTATATGAAGAGGTATATAGTATATGAAGAAGTTTGTATGTGAAAAGCACATCCGGTTTTAGGCATCAGGTATCAGTTTAACCATTTTCTTTGACAGCATTTATTCATCAAATCTCCCAATGGAAAAAACTACTCCATTTGGAACAGTTCATTTGAACATTTCATTAACACTTCACTTGAACCTTTTCTTTGAATATCCAACCTTACCTTCTGACTCTCCCATATCATCCCATCTCTGTCCTTCCCCTAACCACATGTCCGTGTTAGGACAACCGAATATGAAACTTTTCACCCTAATCAGGAAACTGTGGTCGGAAGTTTATATGAAACTTTCATAAAACACAGGTCAAGTCCACCATCAAATAAAGTCTACTCTCATTTCTTCAACCTTATTTTATCTTCCTATTTTGCATCCTTCCTGCCATATCTATTTTACCTCTTTTCTATTTTACTTCTATTTTACAATCTCTTTTCATACCATCTCTATTTTACCTCTTCGTTTTATCTATTTTTCGCGTTTTTCATGTCCTTCGTCAAACAAGCGCTGTTCCAGGTGGAGTACGCTCCCGTACACATCACCAAGTGGAAGTCGGCCAGAAGCGGGCTCCAGATCGTCTACATCAACAGGCCCTCGCCCACCGTCAACGGCTACTTTGCCGTCGCCACTGAAATCGCTGACAACTCGGGTTGCCCCCATACCTTGGAGCACTTGGTCTTCATGGGCTCAAAGAAGTACCCCTACAAAGGCTTGCTCGACAACTTGGGCAACAGATTATACTCCAACACAAACGCATGGACTGCTATCGACCAGACCGTCTACACCTTGGTAACCGCCGGCTGGGATGGGTTCAAGACCTTGTTGCCCGTCTACTTAGAACACTTGTTGGACCCGACCCTCACCGATGAAGCGTGTCTCACAGAGGTCTACCACATCGATGGAAAGGGCAAGGAAAAGGGTGTGGTGTTCAGTGAAATGCAAGCCATCGAGCAACTGCTGTGGTTCATCACCTTTCTCAAGATGCAGGAAACCTTGTTTCTGCCGCAGTCTGGGTACTCGAGTGAAACCGGAGGCTTGACCACAGAATTGCGCCATTTGACCAACGACAGAATCAAGCAGTTCCACAGCCTGTTGTACAGGCCTGACAACTTGGCGGTGGTGATTACGGGTTCGTTGGACGAGAAGGAGTTGCTTGAGACTATGGAAAAATTCGACTCCGAGGTCTCACTTCCTACAACCCCCTTCAAAAGACCGTTTGTGGACTCGCCAGAGGACAAGACCTTGGACAAGACCGTGGTGGTATGGGCAGATTTCCCTTCCAAGGACGAATCTATGGGAGAGTTGCTCATCTCGTGGATTGGTCCTAAGGCTGACGAATCGTTGACGAATTTGGCTGTGGATATGGTTGGTTCGTACTTTACCGACTCTCCAATCTCGCTCTTCAACAAGATCCTCGTGGAGGTCGACGACCCGTTGTCGACTATGATTGACTACTCCACCGACGACTTCTTGAAGACCGTCTTGAACTTCAATGCAAGCGGTGTCCCTACTGAGAAGCTCACTCTTCTTGACTCCAAGATCAAGGAGCTCATTGCAGAGCTGACCTTGGAAAAGAACTTTGATCTCGACTACATGAAGCAGTTGATTGCGCAGCAGAAGTTGAAGTTCACCGCAGACTCGGAAAACTCCAGCCAGAAGTTCGCAAACATCGCCATTTCAGAGTTTGTCTACGGCAAGGAGGACGGCTCTGATTTGGCTCGTTGGACAAAGTCCTTGGAAGAGTTTGACGAGTTGTTGGAATGGACTCCTTCCCAGTGGTGTGCGCTCATCAAGGAACAGTTTGTGGTGAACCACTCGGCAACTGTTTTGGCACGCCCGTCTGCTGCACTCAACAAGAAGCAGAAGCAAGTTGCTAAGGAGATCAGCCAGGGAATTAAGGATAAGTATGGACCCGAAGGTTTGAAGAAGCTCGGTGAGGAGTTGGAGGCTGCTCAAACAAAGAACGACCTTCCAATTCCAGAGGAGTTGATCACCTCGTTCCCTAAACCAGACCCACTGAAAATCGCCTTCATCAGCACAAACAGTTACACCGCAGGTAACACATCTATTCTGATCCCAGGAATCTACACTGAGGACGAGCTTGCAGAGAAGATGGCCAAGGCGAAGTCTCCGCTTTTCTTCCACTTTGAGGACTACAAGTCGCAGTTTACTTCTGTGAACATTGTTTCATCTAGCACTGAGATCGATCCTGCGTTGCTCCCATACATGTCGATCATCGAGGAGATCTTCTCGTTGTCGATCTCGTTGCCTGACGGCACCTACATTCCTTATGACAAGGTGATCTCCGACTTGAATAACGACTTGATTGAGTTCCGTCTTGATAACGGCTTTGAGAACCAGTTCTACGAGCTCATCAACGTGCGCGTCAAGTTCGAGCTGACCAAGTACACCGAGGCCATTGCGTGGCTTTTGAAGGTGTTGAAGTACCTGGTTTTCGAGGAAGCCAGAGTCAAGGTCATTGTGGACAAAATCATCAACTCGCTTTCCGATAAGAAGCGTGAGGGTGAGTACATGATGTACTCGTGCCAGTACCGTAACATGTTCAACACCAAGTCCTTGAGACACGCACAAGACTTCATCTATACCGAGCCCTTCTACAAGGATTTGCAGCAGAAGATCGCAGACGGCAAGTATGCGCAAATCAAGGCCGATTTGGAGAAGCTAGTTCTGCAGTTGTTCTCGCGCGATAACATGAAGATCTTTGTGATTGGAAACACATCTGGGTTGAAGGACCCTGTTTCGCTGTGGGACTCATTTGCCGCTGCATTTGGTGGTGGTGATGCTCCCACTCCTTTCGAAAAGTTGCCGCGCTCGTTCCAGTTTGAGTCCGAGGTTGCAAAGTCGTGCTCCAAGGAGGTTTACTTAGTTGCCACTCCAGCAGCAAAGTCCACGCACTTGTGCACCATGTCGAGAATTCCTACCGACTACAACCACCCGGACATCTACAAGATTGCATTGGCCACCGAGTTCCTTGTTGCCGTTGAGGGACCGCTCTGGAGGGGTGTTAGAGGTACTGGGTTGGCGTATGGCACCAGCATCAAGCGCGATGTGGAGACCGGTATGCTCTCGTTCCTGATCTACCGTGGAGCGGACCCGAAGCAGGCATGGAAGGTATCGAAGGACATCATCACGGACTTTGCGACGGGCAAGTCTGAGATTGACGAGATGAGTCTTGAGAACGCCATTGCGCTGATTGTCAGTGCGTTTGCAAGCAACGAGGAGAACAACAGTGACGCAGCGTACCAGAAGATCTTGGACAATGTGTTTAAGAGAAGAGGACCCAAGTACATCAAGCATTTCTTGCTGGAATTGAAGAAGTTGAGCCCAGCAGACGTGAGGGAGGTCATGGTCAAGTACTTTGTGCCTATGTTTGAGCCATCGAAGTCGGTGGTGTTCTCCAGCATTCCGTCGGAGAAGGTGGACGAATTCACCACCTTCTTTGAGGGTCTTGGATACAATGTGAACTTGGAGGAGATCTCAACTGAGGGCAGCGAACGCAATGAGTGCGACAGCGACTGTGAGAGCGACTGTGAGGGGCACACTGACGACTCGTCTGGAGAGTATTCGGACGAATCGGACGACGAGAGCACTGCTTCTGATTCGGAGGAGGAGTGAATAGAATAGATAGAGAGTAAGGAGAAGATGTAGAGAAGGGTAGAAGGAGAGAAGGAGATAATAGGGAGTACGAAAGAATATGTAGAGATTAAAATGTGCACTAAAGTACTTTTTATCCTTGTGAAATGCACTACTGTAGTTTAGAAAGTCGAACCAATTCAACTTAGGGTATCGCATTATATCTACTTCTCTCGCGCAAATATTATATTGGCGTCTCAAATCTATAAACTGAGACCTGGTACGGCCTCGTCAATGACAGTTATGACTCAGACGCTATGACTAATGACTGTTGGACATTTTCTGTAAATCAATCGGCACTTCAGTATTCTCACTCCTTATCTCTTGTCTCCATGATCCAAGCTCCCCTATCTCTTGTCTCCCCTATCTCTTCTCTTCAATCTCTCTCTCTCCTCTCTTCTCTCTCTACTGCAAATACTTCAAGTTTCCACTTGCAAGATCCGTCGAGTCCTTCTTCAAAAACTCCACATACTCGGTGACCTTAGCACACACCTTGCTCTGCTCCACCTTGGCGACGTTCTTCCAAAAGTCCTCACTGGTGATACCCTTACATGCGATCCACTTGGCGATGGAGTGGAACTTCAACTCCCAATCGGTAGGACCGAATTCCTTGTACTCACCCAAGAGTCCCAAGTTTCTTCTCAGGTAAATGCCGAACGAGCCCGTCTTGGTGTTCTCAATGGGGTTGATCTTTGGCTTGTGGATATGCATGAACAAGATGTCCGGAATATGGTAGTCCTCTTCCACCTCCCTCACCTTTACGGAACCATCCTTAGCCTTGATCTTCTTGGTCACCTTCTTCTTGTTCTCCTTCTTGAAGTCGTCGTAGAGCGTGCGCGAGTATGGGTTCGACTGGTATGGCCACAATCTTGGGTCCAAGTTCTTCAGGATGAGCCACTTCTCCCAATCGTCGAAGAATTCCACAGATTGAGCAGGGTCGTACTGAACAATGGTGGTTTCCTGGAAGTAGTCGCCGTTTTCCTTCTCCTTGTATCCTGCGAGCCATGTGTCGTGGTTCACCACGTGGTATGGTTCCTGGAACTTGTGCAAAGCTGGGACAAAGGTTTCACGGTCACCGTCACCAGGAGCACCCTGGAAAAGAAGTCTGTAGTAGTACGATGGACCGTAGACATTGTAGTAAACTGCCAACATGAAGGAACGGAAATGAGCACGCTTCGAGAAAGCCATCTGACCGGTTTCAATGGAAATGGCGTTTGGTAAACCTTCCAAGTCATGGAACAAGATATCCTTATCTTTATCCTTCTTGAGGTAGTCAGTGAACGACCAGTCATTGGCAATACCATCTCTTCTGATTGGGTAGTCGCCCACCTTGAAACGCGCAATATCGTAGTACAAAGGCGAGACCTGCTTGTGCCAGATATCTGGCCACAAGATCATTCTTGTGCTCAAGTACGGTTCCAGGGTGAGGACATCGTCGACGTTCTTCACGGCCATGTTATCCGCATCGATGGTGATGATATTGTTGAATGTGGAGAAGAGCAATCCAAAGATCTTGAGTTGAAACTTGGTCAAATGAAGCGAGTCCAAAAGTTCTCTACCAATCATATCTTCCATGACAATACACCTTGCGTTAAACTTCTTTGGGAGTAACTCCTCACAGATTTGTCTATCGTATTCTCCGGCGTTGTTCATGATAATCTCGATAGGCAACTTGGACCCCATCTCACGCAACTGGCCTGCTGCGACAAGCGCGGATCCAAAATACACTCCACCTCCAGAAATCACGATACCATCGCCATTAACAAACTCCTTAGGAGGCTCCTCCAAACGCTTGAGAGCGTCCACGAGCTGGTCGTGCATCAACTGCAAGTTGTCGAACTTTTCCTTGGGTAAGTTCACATGGTCCTTGAGCAAGCGATTTTTCGACAAGGGAGGTTGCTGGACGTCACGGTAGTACGTTCCGGCCAAGTTCTTTCCGTTTTCAGCATCGGTGAGAGGCGCCACGGTGGGTGCGTACTTGATGATGAAATCCTTAATCAACTGCTGGTACCATTGTTTTGGGTCGAAGGTCTCGTGGAGCTTCTTCTCTGCCTTGTCGGCGAAACCCTCAGGGAGCTTCATGTCAAGGTTCTTCACCGCCTCCAAAATGGCGTCGCTCTTGATCTGCTTGCCGTTGGTCTTGAGGTATTCCGCCTTCAAATCGTCGTAAAGCTTGTAGTTGAGCTGGTGCTTAAGAAACACGTCTTTGGTAAACTGTGTAGAGACATCGTCCTTGAGATCAGACTTGAAGATCTCCGAGAAGTTGGACATGATCTCCCATTTGAGGTCCTCCATGAACTTCTCCTTGTTTTCCAGCTCCACGTCCTTCTGGAGCTTGGCCAAAAGCTCCTCCTGTTTGGCCATTTTGAGTTCATCAACAAGCCCGCCGATGAAGTCCTCATTGTCCACTTGATCGACCTGCGACTGGTAACTTGGAAGCTCACGTGTGCCGTGGTTGTAGAACGTCACGTTGAAGAGCACCACCAAGAGCAAGAACGTGATCACAAGATACACTGGCAGAAAGAATCGCCGTGGTATGGCAATGAACGACATGGTGTGTACTTTTTTTTTTTCTTGCGGCGGAACCTATCTATAAATTATTTTTGAGAAAAACTGGTTTTAGTAAAGGTCGTAAAGTTGTATTACTAGTTGTAGTTCTTGTTGTACTGGTTGTACTGGTTGTAGTACTGGTTATTTGGATATGGTTATACTGGGTTAAACTGGGTTATGCTGGGATATGCTGGGATATACTGGGAAATACTTGGTTGTACTGAGGTTGTGTAAATCATCTCATTATTCTACCCCTTTTACATAACCATAAGATGAGAGTTCTGATAACATTGTATCGTTCATGATTATTATTTATCGATTCACTTTTCACTTTTCAGTTCACTCTACTCACTCTCTTTCTAGTACTCTATTACTCTATTACTCTATTACTCTATTACTCTAGTACTCTATTACTCTAGTACTCTATTACTCTATTACTCTACTCACTCTACTATTCTCTTCTCTTCTCTTCTCTTCTCTTTCTTTACTTTCGTGCTCGTCGTGCGCCTGTCAAGTGATCTTATCTTACACGTGCAATCTAAAGGCGGTTGCGTACGCGTGGAAGGCGTAGCCGTTGTCGCGAAACCGATACGCGTCGTAATTGATTTGCTAGGACATGCAATTTTCCCGTTTTGTGCTATTTTTGTCTCGTACATCACCAAGCCTCGATGGAAGATGAGCGATAAGATGGATACGAAGAGATGGGCAGATGGGAGATGGTGGGTATGTGTTGGTATACAGAAGTCTTCGTATTTTGAAAAGTTTTGTGGCTTTGACGAGTGATAAGGTTATTGGTGACGATTCTGGAACGAAGTTAGCCGAGAAGGGAAAAAGGAAGAGGTACTGTTGAAGCAGTTGATGAAGTTGATGAAGTTGATGAAGTTGATCTGTTAGTCGTTGATCTGTTAGTCTGTTGATGATGTTGAGACTGTTGATTTGTTGGTCAGTTAAGACTGTAGATCAGTTGATATGTAGATCAGTTGTACGTTACGTTGATACAGGATACTTGATGCTGTAGGAAAACTGTAATTTACTATTGTACCACACTTTAAATTAAAGGGTTCAAAGAATTTTCCACAGTTTGCACGTGATGTTAGGGTATGTTATTTGATAAGGAGGTTCTTTGATAGTGATACGATAGTTATTTGATATGAGTTCTTTGATATGAGTGATATGAGTTATTAGATATGGTAGTTCTTTGATAGGAGTTATTTGATATGAGTTATTTGATATGAGTTATTTGATATGAGTTCTTTGATGATAGTTCTTCTTTGATATCCCAATTGATACTCTCTTTTGTAGACGTCTTTGATATTCTTTGATAACCCATTGAAATTCTCTTTCATTTCTTTTGATATTCATTGATAACCCAATTGATATTCTCTTTCTTTGATATTCTCTTTCTTTGATATTCTCTTTCTTTTGCTACTCTGTCTTTTCCCTCTTGTTCCTTTCTCCTACTCCTTCTCATATCTACCTCTTATACTATTTACCGTCCTATGCATTCTACTTCCGTCCCTTCTTCTTCCCTCCCTTCTTCTTCTTCACCTGCTTCTTCTTCTTTGGACGCGGCGTCCCTTCTCTAGATGGCGTCCCAGAGGCAGAAGACTCGGTTTCAGGAGCTGGGGAATCAGATGGAGCCTGGGTGGCAGGAAGTGTGCTAGTTTCTGAGTCTGCTACATTATCTTGTTCAGCGGCGTCCTGAACAACTTGGTGATCTTGGTGAACTTGGTCATTCTGAACAACTTCTTGATCATTCTGAACAACTTCTTGGTCATTCTGAACAGCTTCTTGGTCATTCTGAACAACTTCTTGGTCATTCTGAGCAACCTCTTGATCATCCTGAACAACCTCTTGGTTATCTCCACCATCTTGTTCATTACCAACCTCCTGGACTTCCTCAACCTCCTGACCCTCAACCTCTTGGTCATTTCCAGATTCATCCTCATTAAACTCTGCATTTTCTTCTCTCAAATCAAACTCGCCCAAATCAAGCTCACTCCGTTCGCTCGATTTGTGCTCGGTCCCTGTAGCCCCATATCCCTTCCTACCCACCAACCGCTCATTCTCCTGCTGGCTCTCCTCATACCTCCTGCTCCTCAAATCCATCTCCTCCTCGGTCTCGTTCGTGATCCTCGTGGAACTGCCCTCGGTGAGGTGCTTCAGCGGACCAGTCTTAACCAGACGACCAAAGAAGTCCAACTCATCCTCAGGGTACCGTGGTGGGAGCTCCTCTCCCTTGTCGAGGATTTTATCGGACTCCAACGCAGTATTATACTGTGGCAACGCAGCCAACAGCATGTCCTTAGGCTTACGGTAATCACTGCCCCCCACAAACCCATACTTGCGCACATTGGCCTCGATCCACACGTATCCCATCTGCCCAATGTTCACGTGGAACTTGGCGTTGGTCAGGAAACATCCCACAGCAGGGTACATGTCCACGTAGCACCCACTTGCAACCTCCATCAACTTCTTACCGTTTCTCGTGATGAACACGGTACCCGTGCTAATCACGTACCCGAAGCCCACCACGTCCGACTGGAGTAACGGAGGGAGCACGAACGCGTTGTACTGCGGGTTCCCTGGGGTATGCTGTTGCAGTGGTGTTGGGAAAGGCTTGTTGATCTTCAAGTTACCGGTGCTTTCGTATGCAATCAGAAACAAGTTGTATCCCGGAAGACGGAAGTCTGACGGGTATGGCTTGGTCACGAGACCAATGGCAAAGTGGCCGTTTGCACTCTGTGCGAATTCAAACACCTTGGTTTCGTAGTACACAATGTCCAGCGACACACGGTTGCGGGTAGGGTATGGGTAGTTGAGCACCGCGGTGACGGTTTCGTACGGAAGATCGTTGTTGAGGAAATGAAGCTCGGTCTTGTCGGCCACCACGTAGCGGGGCAGCAACAGCGAGTCCTGTTCGAACTGGAACGCCGCGATTCCAAAATCGCGGATGAGCTGCTCGTCAGCGGCTGTGAACGTTGATCCGCGCACCATTTCGAAGCGTGGGGGGTTCTGGGTGGTGAACTCCTGGGCCTGCAAGAACAGCGCCTGTTCCTCGGGAGGGAGGCTTGCGAAATCGTACTGTTCTGCGAGCTGTTGCATGGACTCCTCGTCGTTGAGGTGGGCTGGGGGGACAAAGTCCCAGTGGATTCCGCCCTCGTAGCTGTCTATGAGCGAGTAATCGCCGTTGCGCCTGCGCCTGGAGTGCGCGAGGACCACGCGGATGATCGCGAGCACAACCACCGACGATGCGATGGCGGTGGCCACGATGATGAGCGTTTGTGGTGGCATGGTTGGAAATAAAAAAATTTGATAAGAAAAGTAAAAAGAAGAGAAGAAAAGGATGAAGAAATTGAAGAGGATGATTGAAGAGGATGAAGAGGATGAAGAGGATGAAGATGATTGAAGAGCTTATTGAGGAAGAATATTGGTTTAAAATTGAGATTGTAAGCGAGTGCACAAAAAGAAGGGATGAGAAGTATGGAAGAGAGGAAGGTGGAGATGGGTGGAGAATGGTAGAATAGGGTATGAATAGAATACGTGAGAATACTAGGAATACTGAGAATACTAAGAATACTGAGAATACTAAGAATACCGTGTATTGTATCATGGCAGTCAATGATGAGTTATTGTGGATTAATTGTAAAATTAGTAAAAAATGAAAATAAACATGATTGCAACTTTAGCCACGTACGGCTGGTAATCAGGGAGATGGATGAGAGGTGGGGAGGTGATGGAGGTGATGGAGGTGGAGGAGGTGGAGATGGAGGAGATGGAAGATGAAGTATGGTGGAGGAAGATGGAAGATTGTGTTGCTATGACGGTGTGGTCACAATAATAGTATCACAATTAGGAGAAAATATCAAATGGTTATGAATTGGATGTAAAAAGGTGTTGCAATAAAATGAATGTAATTGAAAATGAGTAAGAGTAGTATTAGTAGTGTTGTATTAGTAGTGTAATTGATAAAAATGAGTAAGAGTAGTATTAGTAGTGTTGTATTAGTGTTGTATTAGTAGTGTTATATTAGTAGTGTTAGTATTAGTAATGTTATATTAGTAGTGTTATATTAGTAGTGTTAGTATTAGTAGTGTTATATTAGTAGTGTTATATTAGTAGTGTTAGTATTAGTAGTGTTGGTATTAGAAGTGTTATATTAGTAGTGTTATATTAGTAGTGTTAGTATTAGTAGTGTTATTACAGTATTACTCCTACTACCACTAATACTTCTACTACTACTACCTTTCTATCACCACATTTTCACCAGTCGATCTCCACCATGGCACTCCGCATAACCTGTTCAAGAAGTGTGTGATAATACCAAGTAAATTTCCATTGTTGACTACTGTTGGAGAATATTTTGATGAATATTGTTGATGAGTACTACTCTGAATATATGAATACCACTGTTCATGATACTACTGTTAATGATACTTCTGTTAATGATACTGCTGTTAATTTTACTACTGTTCATGATACTACTGTTAATGATACTGCTGTTAATGATACTTCTGTTAATGATACTGCTGTTAATTTTACTACTATTCATGATACTACTGTTATTGATACCACTGTTCATCATACCACTGTTCATGATACTCCTGTTAATTTTACTACTGTTCATCATACTTCTGTTAATGTTACTACTGTTCATCATACTACTGTCCATGATACTTTCATCATACTACTGTCCATGATACTTTCATCATACTACTGTTCATCATACTACTGTCCATGATACTTTCATCATACTACTGTCACTGTTCTAAAATACTCACCTCTTACCTTCTATCCCCTATCGACCCCCCTGGTCACTCACTCCTTGATCACGATCTCTTGATCTTTAATTATCATAATTTCATCTTGCTTCATCTATCCTTCCACTCCCTCTCCCCTCCTCTCCCCCTCCCCCAACTTTAACTTCCTCCTTATTATTCCCTATTCGGACTTGACCGATTACCCCACAAAATAAAACCCATCCGTCGTCGCCCTGACAATCCACAATAGACACGGTTGATCCACGTCATGGTCCAGTCCCTTTTAGGAGCGCCTGGAAGTTTATTCTATTCTTCCGACCCCTTATCGCTCGTCTAATATGGCGAGGCAGAAGCAGTGGCCAGATGTTGGCACAACAACATAAATAAGGTGTTAATGGTGCTTACGACAAGGATACGGAGAGACAGAACTGATACAGGTACAAGCATACCGAGAGGCAGAACTGATACAGGTACAAGCATACGGAGAGACAGAACTAATACAGGAACAAGAAAACTTCCTCGCCTTGTACAGAATAGTACGTTTCCACGCAGAAGTCAAGGGGTTCCTTATGCAATTCTACAAATTCATACAAATTCTGCTATACAAATAGAGCTATAAACTATACAAATTCTACAGCTATACAAATTCTACTCATTCTACTCATTCTACTTCCTCTTATTTACCACTCTACACTACCTTTTCTCTTTTCCGCTTTTGTCATCTATTTCCTCCCAATTAACTCCAATTTACCATTCTCGTTACTCTCTTATCCACTGCTCTTCACTCACCCATAGCTTATCCCTTCCCAACAAATCCCCCAAAACCTTATTCCGGGCCCAAGTCCGAGTCCCGAATCTCGTCCGGACCAACCAGGTCAGTTATTTTCTCGCCAGGAGCCCACCTTCCATTTCCGTTTGTGTTTCTTTTGTGGCCAATTGCTGTACTTCCTTAGTAAGAACACAAACCTCCCACCTCCCAACTCCGCCATTCCGCTTCCATCCCACCTTCCAAACCCGTCGTCTCCAAAGCATAACTTAAATAGTCACCATTTGCCGAGGTCCCACTGATCCTTTGCCCCCGTTTCTCCGTTGCCCCTACTCGTATTTTCGCGGCCCGGAGTTCCCTGACACACAACCCCAGACATTCGCGCACGAAAAAGCAAAAATTTACGCCGCCTCTGCCCCGCGCAAAACACAAAACAACCCACCCACCTCCTGCTCGGCTTGCAACACCCATTGCCCTGTCTACCCTCCTTATCTACCCTCATACTCGCCTCCTCACACCCGCCACCGTTACCCTCGACTCCGTCGTGCAGCAACCTACCTTCCCGAAATAGAAACTGCGCACCTGCATACAGATTCCCTTTTTTTTTTTTTCTCACACTTTCCAACAAGTAATTTCCCCAGACAACTTTCAGGGCAAAAAAAAAACCGCTCCAAAAAAAAGTACTCACCACTTTGTTTCTACCATGAGCGTCTCGAAGTCCCCGTCATCGAACGCATCCACTCCCTCATCGTACACACCGGACTCGGCCAACGCCACGCCACAGACGGCAGTTGACTCGCTCTCGGAAAATGCCGCCGGCGGCAACCCAAACGTCCAACCCATACCCAAAAAGTCACAGCAAATCAAGACAGACAAGCCCCGGCCACATACATGCACCATTTGCACGAGAGCGTTCGCGCGGCTCGAGCACTTGAAGCGCCACGAGCGCTCCCACACAAACGAAAAACCATTCCAGTGCGCGTGCTGTGGCCGTTGTTTTGCCCGCCGTGACCTTGTGTTGAGACACCAGCAAAAGCTCCACCTGTCGGTGCCCAGCATCATGAGACGTGGCAGCGGCGTCAAGGACGTCGACCTGGCGTACCAGAACGAATTTATCATTGTTTTGAACAACAACACCAAGGCCAACGCCCCGTTGCCAGAGGGCAGTTTACAGAACCTCCAAGGCGCAGCACCGCAAAGCGCACAACCAAACCACACAAAGGGCGACAGCGCATCGTCAACGACCTCAACAGACGAAACCCAAGTGTTTTCACCAACCCGCGGTGGCTTGTTCCCACTGGCTATGCCCTCTCCTCCACATCCGTCCCCACCGCACCGTGCAAAGAGTGGGTCTGTGAGCGGGCCAGTGGCTTCGAGCACCGGCAGAGCACAGTTTGGCATAGGCGACAGCTACCGCTCGCATCTCCGCCACGTTTCGTTCCTGGCTGCGCTGGGAGCTCTGTACACTAACCTCAAGGATGCGCTTGCAATCCAACAGCACCACTCGACAATCCACGAGGGTGCTCCGTTACACGTGGAGTTTGCAACTCCGCAGTTCGGCGCTTCCGAGCCCAAAGACCTGATGTGGAACATCGACACGTTTGATCTCATGAGACGTAGCAAAAACTCAAGCGCTCGCAACTTGACCTCCTTCTTCCAGGACAGTTTGGTCACGCACACTGGGGGCGAGAACATGGACGGCGCAGGTGTGCTGGCTGCATTATCATTCTCGAACCCGGACCACCCGCACCATCTCAAGGGTATGACGCCGTTTGAGTTTGGCCTCAGTGCGCCAACGGACGAGATCCAGGCCCCAACACTCCCTTCGAATAATATTGAGTTGAACGGGGATGCATTGAAGAAGAGAAGGAGAGATGAAGGGAAGAAGGAGTTTGAGGAGAAGCTGTTTGAAGGAGAAAAGCAGTTTGACTCTCTTGAACCATTCAAGAGAATCAAGATGGAGAAGAATGCTAGTTTCACCTCCCTCCCACTTCTTCTCAACAGTAATGATGATGAATGGTTAAGAGAAATCCTCCTGACTCCATACGACTCAAACTTCCCTGCACCATCTCATGCGGTGGGGTTTGCTGAGCGTAAGACCTCGCAACCACAGCCAATGGTACAGCCCCAGGAGATTTCGCTGCTTTTCCGTGCACGTCAAGTTGACTTGGTGAAGCATCTCAACCCTTCGATGACCAATATGATGGACTTTGAGTTTAACTTTGACTCGTCGGAGTTGAATACAGGCAACTATAACTTCATCAACGAGCAATTGCGCGCACGCATCATCCGCACAAGCAACTTGGCGGACGACAAGCTCCCACCTTGCGAGGACCTCAATAACTACATGAGACTCTACGAGTTGGAGTTTAACAAGTACTTCCCATTCATCCACCTCCCTTCATTGAAAAGCCCAGTCCTGGATAATCTCGAGAACATTCCGTTGTTGCTCCTGATGGCGCTGATTGGTGCGTTGTACCTGTACCATGACCTGAACACCGTGCTCTTGTTCAACTTGAGTAAGTACCACATCCAGAACTTCTTTGAGAAGGAGATCACCTTGGATAACTTGCAGTTCAAGAAGGTGCCGTTGATGGCTTTGCAGTGTCTCGTGCTTCACATCTTCATCCTGATGTTCTTGAACGAGCCCAACATGATCGACGTTACTTCTCGCCAGATTAAGCTGATGGTGGGTCTCATCAAGCTGACCAATTTCAACGAGCCTTTGGAGAACTTCCTCAACCCTCCCGAGCTGTGTATCAACAACCCAGCCCCAAGCGTAGTTCAGCTCAACTTTGACTATTTCATTCTCGCACAGCTGCGTATCCGCGCGTTGCACGTGTTCTACATGTTGCAGTCGTTCCGTGCATCCTTGATTGACGTTCCTGTGTTGTTTGATCTGAGTCTGTTGCGCTCCGGCAACCACTGTCGCGATGAGACTCTCTGGCAGTGTGCCACAAGTGCCGAGTGGTATGCCAAGGTTCAACAGAACCCACAGTCGATCGTTCAGCTCAGCAACGGCAAGCTGTTTGCTGAGTCTACACATGCTTTGGAGACGTCGAAGAAATACGAGCCACTGTCGTTCAACAATACTCTCGCATTGCTCATGTACATCCATGAACAGATCCAGTTGGACAAACCCAAGCCATTCTGTAACGTCACATGGCAAATCGAACGCCGTCCACGTCTCCGCAAGCTCGTCAAGCTGTGGGAGGATCTCTTCTGCAAATCGGGCGGTACCTTGCACATTGACCTGTCGAACAAGGAGCTTCTTGTGGAGCACAACGAGTTCAAGGTGATTCTCCCATTGTACCTGTTTGTGAAGATCAAGCTCTTGGTGAACTTGAACCCAGTGATTTCGCCTGTGTTGTACAAGAACTGGACGCAGATGAATGCGGAGTTGGCCGTGCTCATGCGCGACGAGCAGCAACTCGAGGTGCTCAAGGAATGTGTTCCACATTGCTTGGAGTTGATTGAGTTGTGGACATGCAACATGGAGAGCATGCGCGACGACCTGAAGCAGATCTCACTCCGTTCTCCGGTGTTTTTCGTGACCTGCCTCTTTGTCAGTGTGCTTCTCTTGTCGACGTACTTGGCCACTGTTGAGGAGAAGGCCGAGGTTTCCACACAGGAAGCTGTGTTGTGGCTCCGTTGTGGTACTGTGCTTGTGGAGGTTGAGTCCCTCTTGGAGCGCATGCTGCAGCTGTTGTACCTGGAGACACTCACCAAGAACAGCGTGTTTCTGCAAGCTGGCGTGAAGGAAGCGTTCCAGTCGGTGAAGCGGTTGGTCCAGGGTTTTGCTACGAACAAGGAGGTTGCAATGGAGATCCGCAAGTCGGAGTTTGCGCTCAAGTCGTTGTACTTGGGTATCCGTATCTTGGCTGATGCACCAGTGTGGCCGATTGCTATGGGCTTTGCTGAGGGTTTGAAGAACAGAGGTACTTATTTGAGTGAGAGAGTGAGATAGGAGGAGGGAAGTGAAGAAGACTATGAAGAAACTAAGAGGAGACTAAGAAGTTCTGATGAACAAGTTAACTTGGATTTTACGATTAATGATATTTATTTATTTATTTAAGGACTAGACCGAGAGGTTGAGTCGTATGTCAACTGAATAAAAAGTAAGGAAGAATGGTAGGTTTGGAGGGGTATATCTAGTTTTAGTTATGGAAGTCCTTCGATAGCCGATTTCAGTTGATTTCGGCAATTCCAAATTAAAGGCGATTTGAAGGTTTTCATAATATTCGAGCCACTAAAGAATTCATAATATCCAAGCCACTTGAAAGAATTCCGCTCGAATCATTCCAAGATTATCGTATCACTCGAGACTTGAACGAATGCCTTCATATCGTATCACTTTCAAGAAATTCTCATGCTAATCATTGTAGCCGAATCTTGTTCAAACCGACCCATTTTCAGCTAAAAACATGCTCTTCCCAATGTAACTACAACCGAAAAAGGTTCACTTCTGCCGAGCATCAGCATGCCAACCATCGTTGTCAATTGCCATTCCGAGGTCTACTCCACATGATCGTCAATCCCGTTTTGGCAAACCTTATACTCTCCTTGAGGCGAGACTGGATTTCCGTTATTTTCTGGGGAAGTGAAATTTACACATTTGGGTGCGCTTATTGAGAGGTTTTTCGTGCATTCCAAGAAATGGTTGCGTGGTCTAGTTGGTTATGGCATCTGCTTAACACGCAGAACGTCCCCAGTTCGATCCTGGGCGGAATCATTTTTTTTGCTGCATGGTGGTTAAAGAAATGTTGGGTAAAACAATAGGACTAATTAACAGGGATTACTATTAGAGACGCAAGGGAGTCTAGGAGAGCGCATGATAAAGACAATTAGGGAACAATACTGCAATAATGACACAATAAAGGAACAATACTGCAATAATGTCACAATATTGGACACTGATTAGTGGACGTGATGAGATAAGTGCCAAGACCAACGTCACGCTGGCCGATCAAGCGCACCCTTGAGAACGGAATTTGTTCGTATTTGGTCGTGCATTGGAGAAATTTTTGAAAGATCAAAAACGGCTGTAAAAAATGGCTGTAAAAATGGAAAGATATAAAGGTATAAGTAAAATATATGAATCTATAACATGAAGTGACAACATGAAGTGGCAATTGCACCATAAGTGAAACGACAACTGATTCGAAAACTTGAATGAAAGCTTATATGATAATGGGATCGATTTATGACGGTGATAGAATACAAGGCTAATTCATGATAAACAAGGCAAACACCAAAGAAGTCAAAAAGACCACTATTCAATGTTTAAGGTCACCATTACCATTTTATTGTGGTCAACGTTACCAAGGCCTTTTTTTTGTGGTTACTGTTATTGCCTTTTCGTGGATTTATGCATTCCTAATTGGCTGCAAATCGTTAATTTTATATTCATGACTTCATTACTTCATATAGTCTACTACAATGTGTACCTGAAATAAGGGTTCTCCTTATCAGTCAAGTCAGTAAACTCAATATTTTCGATCTTGTCGAATTCAGTGGTGTCCATTGAGCCCCCATCACGTCTTTTGTTGGCGAAGAAGTACAGCGACCACAACAAAACCAACAACACCACCGAAACAGCGTTGAAAGCAACAATGCAGTTGATGGCGGTGTCATAGTTTGGAGCCTCCTTGGCCAAGAAGGTCTGTGGTCCAATCAAGTTACCCACACAGTAGGCAATCAAAAGTATAGCGTTAACCGTGGTCTTCTTGGTATGGCCACGAACATTGGAACCAACCAACGACAATGTACAGATCATACCCATCGGGGAAACGAAGTAGAGATTGAATCCTCCAAGTTGCTCCTTCTTTCCATCGCAGAATGCAAGCATACACGTTCCAATGGTTGCAATAACCATTGCAAATGCAGCCATTGGTATTCTTTGGTCGACACGCTGTGCGATATACGCTACGATAGGGCAGCAAACAACCTCGATGGCACCAGGAGGCATGTTGAAAAGCAAAGACTTTTGCACCGAGTACTTGAACCTCTCGTTGAGCAAAATGGATCCAAAATTAGTGACGCCTCCATTAGGGATATTCTGAGCGACTGCAAACAAGGCCAAAATCCAGGTGTGGGTGTCAAGGAAAGCCTCCTTAAACTGGTACCATTTAAAGTGCTTGTTACCAAAACCCTGCTGATTGCAGCGAATACGAGCAACCACTCCTTTTTTGTCTTCCTCGGTCAAGAACCACGCCTCGGTGGGAGTGTTTGGCAAATGGAGCATCATAGCAACACCAAGAGCGATTGTCAACACACCAGTGATTATGAACACCAACTTCCAAGTTGCAATTCCATGCTCACCCTCACGCTTAGATAACCCGTACGCAATGGCCGCACCAAGAATTGTTCCGAAACCATTGGAGGAAAACCATATCGAAGTCCGGAAAAACACCTCCTTCTGCTTATAGTACTGTCCCGTGAGGATGACGAACGCAGGGGTAATTGACGACTCCAACATACCCAAGATGGTTCTCAAAGCAACGAAACCGGCATAGTTGGGTGTAGCATGCAAGCACAACACTACACCCCAGATAATAACGAAAATAGAAACCGTGGTTGCAACAGGGAACCTTTGCAAGATTCTTACTGATGGGAACTCAAAAAAAAGGTACCCCAAATAGAATGCGGATCCGGTCCACGAGTACATATCGCCCTTCATGTGCATATCTTTACGAACTCCCAAAATGGACGCGTAAGAGTTGGACAATTTGTCCATGAACTGGAAACAGTAGAGAAGACACATGATTGGCATCATGTAGCGGTCGATTTTCCAAAGCAAAGCCTTGTCCTTGGCAGGATCGATCTCTTCATCTAAGCCATGATCAAGAACGAACTTCAAGGCATCGTCAGCATCACCAGAGATATTAACCACTTTGCCAGTGACAGGCGACTTGATTTGCGTGATTGTATTTTTATTCTCGATGTCAGCGTTAGAGAGGGCGATGGCCAACTCATGATCCTTTTCGAGACTCATGCTGTGTTGTCTCCGTCATTGGGCATTGGGCACCTTGCCCATTAAATACAAAGTCCAACTAGTATCCGACGCAAAACCCTTATGTGGAGTTGGGGTCCATGCTCGTAACCTACCCCAACTTTGCAACTTTGGTGGCCGGATCGACCACCGATTTCAGAAAAGCCAGTCGGTTTCCCGAGTCAGTTTTCCGGAGATCTCTTCATCCCCACACGTCCCTCATTGTGCGCTATCCCCTCCTTTCGCTGTGCTGAAGCGCGGATGGGGACCGGAGGCTGAGCGCGTTCCCCTCCAAATTGACTCCTTCAGCAGATTCAACATGGAGTGAAGTCGTTTTCCTCAAGATCCCAATGCTTCAATGTTAATACAGCTATTTGCAAGCAAGCGCAGTAGAGGGTTGAAAGCATTGGACGTGCTGCCAACAATTTGACGTCTGCAAAATAATATACAGGAATGGGAAGGTGAACGAAATGAGAAGTGTTATGTGAAGAATGTGATGAAGAAGTGATGAAAGCGTTGAAGGGTTGAAGAAGTGTTGAAGAAGTGTTGAAGAAATGTTGAAGAGATGTATGAATATGTGATATGAAGAAGTGTTATATGAAGAAGTGCTACATCAAGAAGTGTTCCATAAAGAAGTGTTCCATAATCGTTATCCAGTATCATTTCTGTGGTCTTCAGCTTATCTCCACCATTCTTATTTACAATCTACATTTCTCTTCTTCTTCTCTTCTTACCTATTCCTTCTTGCTCTATATCACCTCTTCTCGTACTCTTCTCTTTTCTTCTACTCTTCTCTTATCTTCTACTCTTCTCGTATCAGCTTTTATTCTCTATTCTCTATTTAGTAAAATCCCTGCTCCTTCAAGTACCCAGTCACCTCGTCAATCACGGCAGTCAAGTCGTCGCCCAACTTGAACTGTCCGTCAGCACCCACAGTCACCACGTTACCAGCACCGACGGCTGCGACGATGTCCTTGGCCGACTCAGCGGACACAATCACACCGGCACCCGACTTGACCAACTCGTTGACGATGAAAGGGTCGTTGACAGGCAACTTGGTGATGCGTCTGCCACCAGCATGCTGGTTCAAAGACGACTGCAAAGCAAACGACAAGTACTCACCCTTCTTGGTGGTGTCGATGACAATAGCGAAACCCTGGGAGATTCTTGGTGGGTTTGACTCACGGAGAATACGAACAACCTCTGGGTAAGAGAACCAAGCTGGGATCTCGTCACCTGTTCTCAATCTGTTTCTCAACTCGGTACCAGAGATGTTTGCGGTCTTGACCTTTGAAGTGTCAATGGTGTCGATAGGAGCATAACGGTCTTCTTCTGGGAGGTAAGTAACCATACGGAATGGAACAATCTTAATATCCAACTCATCATCCAACAGAGCAAGCAAATCCTGTGCATCGTAAGGACCGTAGAATTCGACACCCTTGGAGTTGGAACCTGGTCCAGCGTGGTCTCTACCAACAATGAAGTGGTCCACACCGTAGTTGGTTCTGATCAATGCGTGCCATAAGGCTTCACGGTCACCTCCCATTCTCATGGCCAAAGGCAAGAGAGACAAAGTAGCCAAACCTTCTGGGAACTTGGTCAAGATCTGCTTGTAAACCTTCACTCTGGTGTGGTGGTCAATGTCACCAGGCTTGGTAAGACCCACAACTGGGTGGATCAAAATGTGGGCCAGTTCTCCAATGTCGCTGGCAGCACGGATAGTCAACTCTCTGTGAGCACGGTGCATTGGGTTTCTGGTCTGGAAAGCAACAGTGTTCTTGTTCTCCCAGCCCAATCTACGGAACTCATCACGTAACTCAGTAGGAGTCTTACGCAGATCAACGTAATCGTAGTGCTTAGGGTAGCTCAAACCAGCGAGCTTACCTCCAATGTACACATCACCAGCAGTCTCGTTCAAGTAACGAACAGCTGGGTGCTCTGGGTCTCCTCTGAAAACCTTCTCACCTTCAACCTTCTTGTCTGGGGTGTAGATCGAGCCAACAGTGATGATGGCCAATGGAGTCTCATCTCTTGGGTCCACCAAGACAATCTCAGAGCCTTCAGAGTACTTTTGTGACTCTTCCTTGGAAACATCCAAAGTGATTGGAATAGGCCACAAAAGACCCTTGCCATTGGCACCCTTGACCGAAGACAAGCGCATGTCGGAAACGACAGACTCGTAGTCCTCCTTGTTCAAGAAGCCGTCAAGAGGTGAAAAACCTCCAACGAGAATAAGCTCCAAGTCACACAACTGTCTGTCGGTAAGAACCAACTTAGGCAAGGTAGCAGCCTTGGAAAGCAACTCCTGCTTGCGAGGAGCATCGCGGATAACGAGGTCGTTCAATTTACCACCGTGTGGAGCTGGAATCGGCATTTTGATGGCATTTTTCCATTCTTGATCTTCAGCCTTTATAAATGCTGCAAATCACGTTGATGGCATGCAAAATCGCAATATAAGATCATCGCACGTGATGTGGTGTTTCTGCCCAATCTGGTACATAGACCCCAAGCTGTTGGCAGGTCCCAATCTAACCTCCATTATTAGAGCTAATATCACCAATCTTAAATTCTCTTGGTACTCATCCACAGTAGAATCTCTTGGAACTATGGCGCTTCGTTATTCGGTATAAAGTGCCCCCCAATATCAGCCCCCAATCGAAGTGGAGTCCCATGGGGGACAACATCCGTAGTGCAACTGAAATCGAAAATGTCGCGTTCCACGACATTTCCATTGCTTCCGCGACACCGCTGACATATACCCAGGTCGAGACCCCTGGGCAAACGGAGCACAGTTGAGCGTCAGAGCAACTGCTTTCTTGAATTTCGCCGTGCTGCGCCGGCCCTCAGTCGTATCGGCCAATGGCAACGCCGGACCACAATTGCACCTACACGCGACCGCAAGGGCCGCTTTGATAATGGCTGATCGCACACCCCAAAAAAGCCCAAAGCCAACAGAAAAATTGATTGCCATTTTTCGGAGCGCGCTCAACCAAACGGTATATATAACTGGGCACTCCTACTTTTTTCCAGCTTTTCTTTAAACTACAACTACACACATTAAATATGTCTGCTTCAACGTATGTATAGAAGATTGATGTTGCAGAGAGCAGTGGATATGCGGTGGGTGAACGTGACGTTCCTGGGTGCAATTGGGATCTAAGAATGGTCCCCGGATTGGAGTTCTCCGTATCGGCGATGGCAAAAGGCAAGAATTGGCGGCAAGTTCAGTGAAAATTCGAAGATGTCGAACCCACAATGGCCCTTGATGGTGCTCGCAGCTGGTCTACCAGCAAGGTCGTCTCCGATAACGGCGAATTGGCCAAGAGGCGGCTGCCAGCACCAGTTCTTAAGTGATCCGTACACCCTTTTTTGCGTCGATTTTTTTTCACGTGTCGAAAATTGGACATATAATTGCGGTGATTGCCATTGAAGACCAAGACCATCCCAATTGCTGTCAGTGGTTGTCATAACAGAACCAATTATTCTTCGATATAGTGAATCATGTCGCAGCCCATGTCCCGTCTCTCTGTGATCCAGAATCACCTCAGTACTAACTCCGCCAGTGGTGATATTGGTTTGATTGGTTTGGCCGTCATGGGTCAGAACTTGATTTTGAACGCTGCTGACCACGGCTACACTGTTGTTGCCTACAACAGAACCACCTCCAAGGTCGACGAGTTCTTGGCTCACGAGGCTAAGGGTAAGTCCATCATTGGTGCCCACTCTATCGAGGAGTTGTGCGCCAACTTGAAGAGACCAAGAAGAATCATCTTGTTGGTCAAGGCCGGTGCTCCAGTCGACGCATTCATTGAGCAGTTGTTGCCACACTTGGACCAGGGTGACATCATCATCGATGGTGGTAACTCTCACTTCCCAGACTCCAACCGTCGTTTCGAGGAGTTGAAGGAGAAGGGAATCTTGTTTGTTGGTTCCGGTGTCTCTGGTGGTGAGGAAGGTGCCCGTTACGGTCCTTCCTTGATGCCAGGTGGTCACCCAGACGCTTGGCCACACATCAAGGAGATCTTCCAGAGCATTGCTGCCAAGTCCGACGGTGAGCCATGTTGTGACTGGGTCGGTGACGCCGGAGCTGGTCACTACGTTAAGATGGTCCACAACGGTATTGAGTACGGTGACATGCAGTTGATCTGTGAGGCTTACGACTTGCTCAAGCGTGTTGGTCACTTCACCAACAAGGAGATTGGTGACGTTTTCGCCAAGTGGAACAAGGGTGTTTTAGACTCTTTCTTGATTGAGATCACCAGAGACATCATGTACTTCAACGACCCAACCGACGGTAAGCCATTGTTGGAGAAGATCTTGGACTCCGCTGGTCAGAAGGGTACCGGTAAGTGGACCGCTATCAACGCCTTGGACCTTGGTATGCCAGTTACCTTGATTGGTGAGGCTGTCTTCTCCAGATGTCTTTCCTCCCTCAAGTCCGAGAGAGTCAGAGCCTCTAAGCTCTTGTCCGGCCCAGAGATCCCAGCTGACGCCATCAAGGACAAGGCTCAGTTCGTCGATGACTTGGAGCAGGCCCTTTACGCCTCCAAGATCATCTCCTACGCCCAGGGTTTCATGTTGATCAGAGAAGCCGCCAAGGAGTACGGCTGGAAGTTGAACAACCCAGCTATTGCTTTGATGTGGAGAGGTGGATGTATCATCAGATCCGTTTTCCTCGGTGAGATCACTGCTGCTTACAGAGAGAACCCAGACTTGGAGAACTTGTTGTTCCACCCATTCTTCAAGGACGCCATCACCAAGGCTCAGTCCTCTTGGAGATCCACCATTGGTAAGGCTGTTGAGTTCGGTATCCCAGTTCCAGCTTTCACCACCGCCTTGTCTTTCTACGACGGTTACAGATCGGAGAAGTTGCCAGCTAACTTGTTGCAGGCCCAGAGAGACTACTTCGGTGCCCACACCTTCAAGGTCTTGCCAGGCCAGGAGAACGACTACTTGAAGGGTGACTGGATCCACGTCAACTGGACCGGTAGAGGTGGTAACACTTCCGCCTCCACTTACGACGCTTAAGTATAGTGATGAGTAGTGAATATATCTGAAATAAGAAGAGTAGATGCGTAGATGGAATTTGGAAGGGTGAAGCGCAAGTATGAAGTATAAGCATGTATGAGTCAGGTAATGAAGAATACGATTCAAGTAATGAAGAATATTTGAGCCAGGAATGAAGAATATGATTCAGGTAATGAAGCATGTATGAGTCAGGTACGGGCATTTTGGAAACTTCTAGGCCGACCGCCGGTAATTGATCTGATTTCGGACTGGCGGGATGAGAGCGATAACGGGCCGGAAAATGAGGCTGACAAATTGTGAGAGTATGAGGAGGAAGTATCAAAGAAGTATGGTGATACTTTTGAGGAGAACAAGTACGGTGACTCTTGTAGACAGATCTATCTGTAGACTAGGTATATTGAAAAATGCTTCTAACTGTGGCTCTTTAGCTTCACTTCGCCGAAACTGCTGGTTTTCGCCGAAGTTAAAAGAGCTGTCAATTCTACGGGAGAATTTTGGTTATTTCTTCCACTATCGGAGGTTCACTTCCACTATCGTTGGAGTTCTGACTGCACTACTTCCACTATACTGGTTGCATCTCCTTTAGTTTTTCTACAATGTTTGTTTTCCTACCCATTCTATAAAACCTATAAAGGTACGTCGTACCCCAATGCCATGGAACCTATCAAATACAAATTGAGTGCTGTGATGAACCCCCAAATCAGGATCGCCACAAATGTGGTCAAAGGACCGTTACTGTAATCCTTGTAACCTTTCACGCGCAAAACGTCTTCCTCCACCACGACCTCGGCGCGCCCGAGAAGTCGCTGTTGATCTTGCGAGCCGTGGTTCACGTGCTCGTCGTCTTCCTCCCAACCCGCACACGGGTGCGTGTTCCTCAAGTCCTGGAGCCTGATTGCGGGCTCGCTGCTCTTGAACTTGTTGCCTGTTGAGTTTGTCTCGAGCAGCATCTCGGTGTCGATGTGCTCGTCTCCATCCCTTGCGAAGATGGGCACGCGCATCGTTTCTTTAGAGCACGTGAAGTAGATGAGCGGTGCTGAAACCACCGGTAAGAGCACACTGAGCACCACCTGCGATGCGTTCAAGATCTTCGAGAGTCCCTCTCTTCCCGTAAGCGACACCACAAGGAGACACGGGGCAATCGCGAGGCCTCTTGTCACCAAACGACGGATGGCTGGTGGGAAGGACCACGACAAAAAGCCCTCAGACACCATTTGTCCCGCGAGTGTGCACACCACTCCGGCGGACTGCCCCGAGCAGAGGAGGGCGAGTGCGAAGACAAAGCCCGCAGTTGGACTCAAGTGCTTTGAAAGCAAGTGGTAGATGGTGAACAAGTCTGCGTTCTCGTAGTCTTCGTCCTCGGAGTCGGAGTCTGTGTCGTCGTACTTGTCGTGGCTTGACTTTGTGTTGAGGGTGGCACCTGCGACTATCAAAATCGCCGAGTTGACGAAAAGTGCCACTGTGAAGAGCGAAATCACCAATTCCACAATGGTGTAGCTCATGGTGTTGTTGATTGCGTGTACGGATGGTCTGTAGTGGTCATTTTCATCGTCGCCCAACGTCGAGACGTCATCGTCATCCAATTTTTCGAACTGGTTCGGGACATATGGGGTTGCCACTGGGGTGATTGAGTCGATGAGCGTATCATCATGGTCATCGACTGGGTGGGAGCAGCTTGCCTGAGGCTCGTCTGGCACTGCTCTTAAGGGTGCTTTTTTCGCTGGAGTATAGTAGCCATTCTTCAAGTCAAAATCTTTGAGACGCGCCTGAACAAGTCCGGATCCCAAGTACAAGGAATGTGGCATGACAGTTGCGCCCAAAATGGCCAAACTGAGAAAGAGACCATTTCCACCCTTCCTGTCGTCCATATCGATGACGTGCTCGTTTGGGAGGAAGCCACGTAAGACCTCTGCGGTGGAAAAGTGGATGGAGGAGTCGTTTGCGACCTGGTACAATTCGATTCCGAAGCACACGACCGTGGCCGCGACGAGAATCGACACAAACAGCTCGAAGATGCGGATGAACAAGAGGGGACCCTTGGGTCTGTATGCCATGAGAACGATGATGACGTCGACCACGGTCAACACAACTCCCAAAATAAGCGGCAAGTTGAACAAGATATTGAGTGCGATGGCCGTTCCGACCACCTCAGCCAAGTCTGTTGCGATGATGGCCACCTCAGTGAGGATGTAGATGAACATATTCACTCTGTATGAGAAGTGTTCTCTGCAGTTGGCAGCCAAGTCGAGGCCTGTGACCGCCCCGAGACGTGCTGCGAGGATTTGGAGGAAGATTGCGAGACAGTTCGAGAGCAAGATCAGGAACAATAGCGAATATTTGTAGGCGGAGCCGGCCGCGACCGCAGTGGAGTAGTTACCTGGGTCCATGTAGGCCACACTGACCATGAGACCAGGTCCTATGAACCTCGAGTACTTTTTGCACACGGAAACCGCGCGATGGAATAGGCTTCGTCTATCCTCAAGCATGTGTTGGTTGTAAATATTTGGCGCCGGGTTGGTTTTTCTATGGAAAAAAGCAAATCCCGGGTAGGAGGAGGCGGGGGAAGTCGGAAAAAAATAGATATTGTGGGGATGAGATAGAAAGGAAAAGAGAAAGATGAAGATGTAGAAGGTGATGTAGATGATGTAGATGGTGTAGAAGGTGTAGATGATGTAGATGATGTAGAAGGTGTAGAAGGTGTAGAAGGTGTATTGAATGTTTGGGTTGGAAAATTCGATGAGATACAAAGTTTATTAGAGGCGTTCGTCAAGAGTGTTTACGCGTTCGGAAAAACGATAAGGATGAAGGGAGGGAAGGGTAGTAGAGAGTAGAGAGTAGTGGTAGTGAGTAGAGAGTAGTGGTAGTGAGTAGTGAGTAGTAAATAGTAGTTAGTAGTAAATAGTAGTGAGTAGTAAATAGTGAGTAGTAGTAAATAGTAGTTAGTAGTAAATAGTAGTGAGTAGTAAATAGTGAGTAGTAAATAGTAGTTAGTAGTAAATAGTAGTGAGTAGTAAATAGTGAGTAGTAAATAGTAGTGAGTAGTAAATAGTAGTGAGTAGTAAATAGTAGTGAGTAGTAAATAGTAGTGAATACTGAATACTGAATAGCAGTGAATACTGAATAGTAGTAATACTGAATAGTAGTAACACTGAGTATGAGTAATACTGAATAGTAGTAATACTAGTGAAAAGTAGCGTATGTAGTAACAGTATTAGTAAACTTTCATACAGTGGACACTAATAGAAACATACTAGTGAAAATCAATAATCATTTTATTAATTAAGAAATCCTCTCATTCTTTACAAATTTAATACTACTTTTCTTGCTAATACTTGCACTGTTTTATATCCTGCACATACCACCATCATGTCACTACCAACCAGTCTTCTTCTCAATCCGATCTAATCCTATCTTACTCCTCCTTCTCCTCATTCCTCCTCTCCCTGCTCATTCATCCTCATTCCTTACCTTTTCCCCCTCTTTCCCATCCTTATCTTTTCGGACTACCTTCGGAGTATTTTACCATCTCTACCCAACCAATTCCATCCACAACCAACTCCACCCGCAACCAATTCCAACCACAACTAATCCCAGCCACAACTAATCCCAGCCCTTCATCGTCCCCATCCTCCATCCTCCGTCCACGTCCTCTCCTCGCCTCCTTTTCGATCTGCTCTGCTCGCCGGGAAATGTCTCCGGGAATGTCGCGCCCGACGGTGCTACAGTTCCGAATCAAAAAAAACGCAACTACTCAACATCTAGCACAACAAATTATCTACCGCCATGATTAGAGCATCCGTGAAAACCACCGTTGGTTCCCTCAGACGTGCTCAGGTGCTGCGTTTGCACCAGTCGTGCGCGCTCAATGCCGCTTCGGTCTTCAAAATGCCTGCGATGTCGCCCACCATGACCGAAGGAGGTGTTGTCTCGTGGAAGTACAAGTCTGGCGAGGCATTCAGCGCGGGAGATGTGTTGTTGGAGGTCGAGACCGATAAGGCCACCATTGATGTCGAGGCTTCGGACGACGGAGTCATGTGGGAGATCCTCGTCAATGAAGGAGCCTCTGGAATTCCTGTTGGTGAGCCAATTGCATTGTTGGCTGAGGAAGGAGATGACTTGAATACATTAGAGAAGCCATCGTTAGAACTGAAGGAGGAGAAGAAGGAAGTCAAGAAGGATGCAAAGGAAGAACCAGTCAAGTCCGAAGAGTCCGCACCTTCCAAGCCATCGCCACCATCGCCATCCTCATCCTCATCATCTATCTTCCAACCTGCTGACCCAAACCAAAAATTGTTCCCATCTGTTGAATTGTTGTTGCACCAGCAGCACATTTCGTTCGAGGACGCCATCAAGAACATCCCAGCATCCGGTCCTAAGGGTAGGTTGTTGAAGGGAGACGTTTTGTCGTACCTTGGTAAGGTCGAATCGTCGTCCATCTCCACCCTCACGGAATTCCTCCACAAGAGACAGCACTTGGACTTGAGCAACATCAAATTGGCCACACCCGAGGAAACCGCCAAGCTCGCACAGAAGGAGGCTCCAAAGAAGGAGGCTCCTGCCGAACAGCCAAAGCCAGAGAGCAACTTGGTCAGCTTCACCTTTGTTGGTGAGGAAGGTGACACTCTTGAGGACATCGAGTTGTACGTTCGTTATGCGGTTTCCGAGGTGTACTCGGAGGTATTCCCTCAGTTTGAGCTGTCTCCAAGCGCAAACACCGCCATTGCACAGTCCACGGACGATATCTTCGATGAGTTGCTCATCGCGCCTCCTACCCAGAAGCGTTTCGACGTGGTGGGAATCAAGGCCATCAGCAAGCCAAGCGCACGCGTGGCCAGCGATGCGTTTGACGACTTGTTGGGACTCCCAACCAAGCCACAGGCGGTGGAGGTCGTCGAGGCCGGGCCGTTGGAGGTTGAGGTGACGTTGAAGTTGAACAAGGTTGCGGACGCCAAGCAGTTTGCGTCGAGGTTTGAGGAGGCTCTCAGGGGTTTTTAAGAGAAGGGAAGATATAGGAAGAGAATAAACGAAGATAAGAGAAAGGAAGAGAAGAGTAGAAGAAATTAAGAAGTAACAAGAAACAGAGAAGAATAGAAGAATAGAAGAATAGAAGAAACTAAGAAGAAACAAGAATCAAGAATCAAGAATCAAGAATCAAGAAACTAAGAAGAAATAGAAGAAACAAGAAACATAAAAAATTGATAGAAAATACGATCTTGATTTGTATGAATTTTTTGTAACTGATTATTCTATTTTATCAAGTAGTGAAAAATTATCTAAAAGTTGTTAATGATAATCCAAATCTCGTATTATTTATATATTCAAGTTGAATTTTCCCATTACACCCTTTCCTCCTACTCTCCTCCTCCCCTCCTCCCCTCCTCCCCTTCTCTCCCCCTTTTCTCCTCTCCCCTTCACCTATTTCATCCCATCCTTTCCTTTATCTCTATCTTTTTTATCGATTTCGAGCCAGGAACTCCATTTTGTGCTTGTATTTGGGTGCAAAAAGATAACAAAAAACACGAACCGCCGGCCCTTTCCTAAACCCTCCATCTCCGCTCCTCCCCTCCTCGTCTCCCATCCCTCCTTCTCCGTAATCTTGTGCTTAGCATTTCCTTTCTCCAACCTTGTTTGGACCATTACGTAAGTCTGCGCGGCTTTGTGCAGGTTTTTTCTGTTGTTGGTTTTCTGTTTTTTTTTTTTTTTTTTTTTTTATCCATTTGTTTATTCAGCTGCAACAGGACCATCGACCCAACACTGTGGAAGATCGTACCAGCGTTCCGATGTACCTCCCATACCCCAACTACGACGGCAAAAACGGGCCCAAAAACAACGGGAGCTCGAACCCCATGATGATGATGCCAAACGACCGAAACGCCCAGGCCAACTCCCCATACTACCGCCAAACACAGGGCGTTCCGTCGATATCGCAGCTGCTGCTGTACCTCACACCTCAGCAGCAAATGCAACAGCTCCAGCAACAGCAACAGCAGTACAACCAGTCGCGTTTGAACATGGGCAACCCCATGGCACTTGGCGGTGGTTTGCCCCACCTCAGTCGCGACGACTACCAGCACCCGATGGGTGCGTACCATCCCATGCTGATGGTCAACTCGCCCAAAATGGACCACGAGCGCCTCTTACAGCAGCAGCAACAGCAGCAGCTTCAGCAGCAACAGCAACAGTTCCAGGCCGCACAGAGCTTGCAGGCGCAAGTTGCGGCGTCGGAGCTCGAGCAGGAGGAGAAGAAGCGCGAGAGGCAGAAGATGGAGGAGGCCGCGATAGACCATGTTGCTAGTCCCCACACGATCACCACCACACATGTCATCCACGATGGTAAGAAGAAGCGTGGGCGTCCGAAGAAGCTCATCTTGGACCCAGCTACCAACGAGTACATCGACCTGTCGCACCCCAACTTCAAGAACCTCAACAAGCAGTTGAAGGGCCTGCTATCGCCGTCGTCGTCGAGCGTGTCGAGCTACGACTCGCGGCCAAGCGGCAAGATGTCGCCCCAGGACGCGGGCAACCTCGGCAAGTTGTACGACCAGCCAACGTACTTGAGAACCTTTGAGGACGAGGCTGTGCAGCAGCTTTTGCAGAGGAAGGACAGGAGAGGGCGTCCGCGCAAGTTTCCGGTGGAGCAGACGGGTGTCACGATCAAGGGAATCAGGGTGAATGGGAATGCGAAGCACAAGATTCTGAAGAAGTAGAGGATGATGAGAATAGGATAAGATGGAGAAAAGGAAGATGAGAATAAGGATAAGTAAGATGGGAAGATGGTAAGTTTACCTGATTAGGTGAGAATTTTGGATTGCTGGCCTGTATTATACCTTACGATTACGACTAAAATATGATAGAAATAATAGCTCAAGAGTGTAATGGTGTAAAAACTTGAAAAGAGATGTGAGCGAAGCGAACTTAATGCGAACGAAGTGAGCAAAATGTGAACGAAGTGAACATTAGTAAAAAAAGCATTTAATGTGAATTCACTTCACATTTATAAAAATTCAATGTGAGCGAAGCGAACTAAATGCGAACGAAGTGAGCAAAATGTGAACGAAGTGAACATTAGTAAAAAAAGCATTTAATGTGAATTCACTTCACATTTATAAAAATTCAATGTGAGCGAAGCGAACTTAATGCGAACGAAGTGAGCAAAATGTGAACGAAGTGAACATTAGTAAAAAAATCATTCAATGTGAATTCACCTACATTTATAAAAATTCAATGTGAGCGAAGCGAACTAAATGCGAACGAAGTGAGCAAAATGTGAACGAAGTGAACATTAGTAAAAAAAGCATTTAATGTGAATTCACTTCACATTTATAAAAATTCAATGTGAGCGAAGCGAACTTAATGCGAACGAAGTGAGCAAAATGTGAACGAAGTGAACATTAGTAAAAAAATCATTCAATGTGAATTCACCTACATTTATAAAAATTCAATGTGAGCGAAGCGAACTAAATGCGAACGAAGTGAGCAAAATGTGAACGAAGTGAACATTAGTAAAAAAAGCATTTAATGTGAATTCACTTCACATTTATAAAAATTCAATGTGAGCGAAGCGAACTTAATGCGAACGAAGTGAGCAAAATGTAGACTTCGTTCACCGTAAAAAAATCGATCAATGTGAACGAAGTGAGCAAAATACTTTAATGTTCCATCTTAAAGTTTAGAGGGCGAAGTTTAATTTATGCTTTTACAAGGGTCCTACCCATAGGTATTTTTTAGGCCTTAATTCACCAACAATTTCACCATCTCACTATAATTTCATCTCATAATTGACAATTTCCTCACTTTCTCATAATTCCTTCCTACTCTTCTCTTAAAACATCTCTTGATAAAAACTAAAGCTAAACTGATTTCCTAAACGTTTTCCTAAACCAACTGCTGGTTGATTCTCTTGATGGCTCTGTGCACAATGCCCAACCAGTGAACAAACCTCTCAAAGTCACCGTCCTCAACAGCCTCCTGCAAACCAGGGAAGGTCTGGCCGGCATACCCAGTGTATCTGCCGCTGGCAACAACAATGTGCTTGAACCACAGTCTCTCGTGCAAACCGTCCTCGTGCAAGAAGTTGCGCTCAAAGTACTGCAACAACTTGTTGTGGTGCTTGATCTGGAAGTGCAACTTGATGCGCTCCCAGAACTTGAGCGAGTCTCTGTTGTCGTACTTGAACTGCAACTCCTCCGAGTCCAGGTCAAAGAACGACGTGATGTTCTTCAAGTGCTTCAAGTCCTCGCCGGTCTTGCTGATCAAGTCCTTGAGCGTTGGCTTCTTGTGAGGCTTGTGGTGAGGTGGGCGAGGGTGGTCATCTGGAGGACCAGGTGGTTTTCCATCTGGAGGACCAGGAGGCTTTCCATCTGGAGGAGGAGGTGGGCCACGGTGGTCATCGTTTGGTGGAGGAGGTGGTCCTGGAGGCTTTCCATCTGGAGGAGGTGGTGGGCCACGGTGGTCATCGTTTGGTGGAGGTGGTGGGCCACGGTGGTCATCGTTTGGTGGAGGTGGTGGGCCACGGTGGTCATCGTTTGGTGGAGGTGGTGGGCCACGGTGGTCATCGTTTGGTGGAGGTGGTGGTCCTGGAGGCTTTCCATGTGGAGGCTCTTCATGCTCCTCATGCTTTCCATGACGCTTCTTGTGGTGCTCATGTTCACCATGCTTTCCATGATGTTTTTCATGCTCTCCATGTTTTTCATGCTCTCCATGGTGTTTTTCATGCTCTCCATGGTGTTTTTCATGCTCTCCATGGTGTTTTTCATGTTCACCATGCTTTCCATGCTTTCCATGTTTTTCTTGATCACCCTTCACAACAAAGTCCTTGCTGTGTGGACATCTCACAATGGCCTGGTAGTGGTTATCAGTGGCCTCGCCAACCAAAACCTCGTCGTCAAAGATGAGTGTCTCAAAGTCGTCGATCAAATCACGCTGAACAGACTGCTTGAGCCACTTGTCAGGAACGTTGCTCACGGCTTCCTTGTAGTACTTGAGCAACTCCTTCGCGTAAGTGTTCAAGTTGAGGTGGATGACCTCGCGCTCACTCAAGCTCAATGCGAGGAACGACAAGTACTTCGCAGCCAAGTTGTGGTACACGAATCCAGGGTCTGCACTCGTGGAGATCCAGTGGTACGAGTCGTAGTTCGAGTGGTAGTGGTAGATTGGGTCACCCTTACCTTGCTTGAAGCCCAAGTCAACGGATGGAATGCCCAAGTGTTCCAAGTAAACAGTGTAGTCAGAACCAGAGCCCAAGACGCCAACGTGAGCGCCATTTCTCTTGTTCCAGTGGTCGTAGAGAGTTCCGACGCCATCTTCAGGGTACTCCAACTCCTTAGCAACTTGGATCAAGACATCGTTCAAACTTGGGGTGGCAGAAGCACCAAAGTTCTTACCACTGACAGCGACATCAACGTTCAAGTAAGCAACGACCGTACGCTTGTACTTGTCGGCGAAAAACTCACCCTGTTCGGTGGAACCAAGCAATCCGTACTCTTCACCATCGAAACTCTGCAAAACAATACTTCTCTTGAACTTGAAACCAGCAGCCTTGAGCGAACCCAACGCACGGGCAACCTCGATGAGCGCAGCAGATCCAGAGTTAGGGTCACCGGCACCACCCTTGATCCAAGCATCTCTGTGGCTACCAATGATAATCACCTCATCCTTGTTCTCACCCTCAATCTCACCATACACGTTGTAAAGAGTCGTGATGTTGTAGATCTGGTCATTGTACAAGTTCAAGGTGAACTTTGGGTTTGGTCCAGTAGAGTAGTCGAAGCCCTCGAGTTCACCCTTGAATCCCTTCAATGGTTTACTTCCATGACCGTTCAACTTGGCCAAGATCGGCTTGACCTCTCTGTAGGAGATTGGCAACACAGGAATCTTACCAATGCTCTGGTGTGGGTCTTCACGCTCAACGCCTGGCTTAGAAGCATAACCTGGAGTGGTTGGGTCACCAGGAGTTGCACCAACACCTCCCAAGAACTGAACCGAACCTCTTTGGACTGACGATTCCTGTCTAGCAGGACCATGTGGGTACTGCTTGTAACCATTTGCAGGGGTAATTCCACCATCATCACCAGGGTCACTGTATAATAAGACACCAACAGCACCTTCATCCTGAGCAAACTTAACCTTAAGACCTCTGAAAATCGCACCGTATCTGGCAACGGCAATCTTTCCCTCGACGTCAACACCGGCCTCCTTCAATGCCTTGAAGTCCTCGATGGTACCGTAGTTGACATAGACATATTGGGCGGTAACATTACCATTGGCAGCATATCCTAAGAAGGTAGGAACAGTGTCATTTCCCTGGGTAGTCTTGTCTTCCTTGAGAACATCTTCCTTCAAAGGAGCCTTGTAGACAACCGAGTTGTTCTTGAGAAGGTTCAAGGCATGGTCGTTAGGGTAACTGACAAGAATTTCATAGGTATCGATGGTCGACTTAAAGCCGTACTCTTCAAACTTGTCGGCAGTCCACTCCACCAATGGGTAGTTGGTACCTGCCAAGTGAGCCTCGGCGGTGTACTTCTTGGACCATTCTCCAGCGAGGTTGATTTTCAAGGTTTCAAGGACTGATTGCTTAGGATCCTTAACCAAGTCTTCTTGGGACAGACATTGCATGTTTGCAACTTTGTAGGCGGCGAGAAGGAGAAGACCTCCCACGGCGAATCTCTTCGCCCACAGGGTCTTCTTCCGTTCCGTGTTCACCACAATTGGAACGTAATCTTGCTTTTCAGACATGGTGAGAAAAGTGGCGGAGGAAAAAACGGGATTTCCGTACTTTATATGGAGTCGGCTGCAATATAAGGCAAGGATAAAAAGGAACTCCAAAAAAGGCTCCAAAAAATGCTCCGAAAAGGAATATATGGCTGAATTTCCGCTCTCGCAGCAATGTGGATCGATTCAGGGAAATTGGCAAGGCTCAACCATGAGGGATTATGGGATGGATTGTGGCTGTGGCACAAGGCTTATAAAAGATCACAAAGATAATAGATAGATAGAGAAGATATGAGATGAGATAGAGAATATATGAGATGAGATGGGGAGGTGAGGGAGATGAGGGAGGTGAGGGGGTGTTGAGAGGGAGACTATCAGATCATAAGTTAAAGGTGTGTAGGTTTGTAGAACCCGTGTTGCTTATTAATGGTTATATTCAGGAACGAAAAATGGATGTGTTGGAATGGAGCAATTGTGGAAGGTTGTGGTGTTGTAGTGGTTAAACTGGTTGAAGGGGTATAGTGGTTATACCGGTTGGAGTGGAATACCGGTTGATGGTTATATCGGTTGGAGTGGTATACTGGTCATACTGGTTTTATACTGGTTTTAGTTGTACTGGCTTGTAAAAAATCTCCCGGGGGTGAGTCGAACACCCGATCTCAAGATTACTCTGAGTAACATTACAGTCTCGCGCCTTAGCCAGCTTGGCCACCGAGAGGATCTTCGAACAAAGCGCGAAAGCGAGATTCTGTGTGGAGGCACGCGATATATTTTCAAATCCGATTTCTCCATATTCCATATTCATCAGATGACCATCGACACTGTTTTTGCAGCAATCCAGAAGGAGATTGCGGAGGAGACCGTCAACAAGAACCTCTTGAACGAGCTTGAACAGGAGTTCATTGCAGCCATTGCCCCTGCCAAAAACGAATATGCCAAAGCTGGATTGATGGTGCCGCTGGATCTCGGTAGCGAGTTCTACACCGAAAAGGACTTGAGTGGTGCAAGCTCACAGGGATTGGTCAACAACACAGAGTACTGGGCATATCTCCATCGCGAGTACGTGCAGCGTCTCGAAGAGCTCGACTGTAAGAAGGTCCAGAAGGAGCGCATCGCCAGGAAGATCAATGAAGAGATCATCTCACTTCTCTTGACAAACAGGTACTTTCTTGTGATTGCACAGAAGTTCAACAACGGGGCGTATCCCGAGACGGTCAGAATGACCTCTGGAGGCGGCGAATTGGGCGCCATCATGGCCCCAGCGGAGATCATACTGGCATTGAATATCACCGACTTGGAGTACACAGACTACCTCTTGTCGCTCTTGAAGTTGACGGACATCATCGTGGGGTTCACCACCAACTCGGTGATCAAGATCTCAATGACACAGCGTGCAAAGACGGATTATGGTGTGAGTTATGTCAACCTGTTGTTGATTGCAAACTTGGAGACGGGGTTCAAGCAGTTGGACTTGAAGAATGATAATGTGAGGAGGAAGTACGACGCGTTGAAGTATAACTTGAAGAAGATTAACGATGTTTTGTATGATTTGTCGTTGAGGAACATGCTTCCGGGGGAGAGGGTGGAGGTTGTCTGAACGAACTCGACAAAACGAACTCGACGAAGTCGAGTGAGTATAAAAGAACCAATAAACTCGACGAAGTCGAGTGAATAACCAACGAACTCGACGAAGTCGAGTGAGTATAAAACACCAATGAACAACCAATAAACTCAACTTTTTCGAAGTCTACTTCATGGAGTGAACCAACGAACTCAACAAACTCTTCACTGAATAAGCACTCAAATATTCAAATATTCGAACTCCTTCATTTGACTCCCCACATAATGCATATATGACATGAAATATGATAGTATCCTCACCATAATCTACAATTTACCTTTACCTAATATCCTTTTAAATTCTAATGTTACCTTTGAACCTTCTAAAATTTTAAGCAGCTTCAATAAGTAGAGATTACCGTAATGCTCTGTTTGTTTCTAATTGAAGCTGCAAGCAGCTTCAACAGCTGCGATTTTTTTAACGTAATGCTCTGTTTGTGTTGAAGCTGCAAGCAGCTTCAATTGCGATTTTTTTTGATGTAGCTAATCGAAGCTGCAAGCAGCTTCAATTAGATTACATTATCCTATTCATAAACCTCCCCATCGCAATCATCGGCGCACACACAGCCTTCACCATCATACACAACGCGTCAATCAACCGGCTCAACTCGTACAATATCCACAAAAAGATCACCAACTCAAACAAAATCACCACCGTCTGGAGCGTTGGAAACTGCTCTGCAATCACGTCAATAGGTGCAAACAAAATCCGCATCAACTTGATATTCTTGATCGCAGCGTTGAGGTTCGAGATCAACTCCACAGGCTTAGGACTGAACCACGCCGTTGCAAGCATCATTCTGTCCCTCATGGTGAGCTTCTTGCCCATACTGTTGTATGAAGTTGGCGGCGACGCCTCAAGCTGCTTGGTGAACGGGTTATAGTAGAGCTCCCGTGTGATTTCATCGTGGTCGTCGTCAATCTCAAGCGTAAACTCCTGAGGGTTGTCGTCCTCCAGGTCCACCACCACCGAGTGCGGAAGCAGTGAAAGGTCTGTCTTGCGGGACTTTCTCAGAGACTTGTCTGAAACCAACACCACTTCTTTCAGGTCAAAAAGCTGTGCAGCCGGTTCATTCCACCGAGAAGTGAGTGTGTTATACCCCCTTCTGAAATTGCTCAATGTGAACTTGGACTTATTGGGCTCGTCGATAACCACCGTCTTTTTCGACTTGACCGAGCCCGGTGGTTTCAGAACCTCCTCGATCTCCACAGTCTCGATGTTGTTCGCATCTTCCCCAGTGTCATACACGAGGTACTTGAGAACAGTGTTCCAGAGTGGGTGGAACTTGGGGTTCTGCCCCACCATTCTCTGTGAAGCAGACTCGCTGGGGTCTATCAGAACCGTCTTCTTCGACATCGCCGACTTCACCGACTTGGATGTTCTCGTGGACTTGGCCGACTTCGACGACTTGGCCAACGAACGAACGGAAATCACGTCCTCAGGGTCAGAAACTCCTACGGCTTCGGCAATCACACTCGCAGGAACCTCCTCGCCAGTCTTCTTTTTCTGCGTCTTCTTCGCCTCTTTTCTCTCCTTTAACATCCGGTTGATCTCCAGCTGCTGCTCCTGATTGGCCACAAAGTTTCTTGCCAACTCACGCTTGGCCTTTTTGATTCGCTTCCTCATCATTTTCTTGAACTTGGTGTTCTTCTTGGCCTCTTTCCGCTGCTCCTCGTTCAAAAACTCCTTCTGGTCATTCTCGGAAATGTACACCTTCGACGGGTCCTCGTCCGATCCCACACTTTCGCCCTCCGGGTCCAAATCTGAATCGTCCGTGTCATCGCTCACGTCGTCCACAAACACTTCCGCCGCCGCCTTCTTCTTCGCCTCCTCGCGCGACTTCCAGTAGTCGTACTGGCTCTCGTCCTCCTTGCCCATTCTCACACGGAGATTCTTGTACGCACGCTGGAGATTGTTCGGCTCCTGGTGCTCGTCCTCACGGTCAAACACAAACTCCATGGGGTTGTACTTGTCCAAGCTCTCCTCCTTGTTCTCAAACACATCCTTGAACGTGCGCGGCGTGTACATCTTGGGCTTCACCTCGACCAACGACAGGTCCTGGAGCTGGTTCTGGCGTGCAAAGTAGTTGTCGTAGTTGTGTTTCTGCCGAGCATAGTAGTGGTCGTAGTTCTGTTTGCGCGACAGCCCCATGTGTTTCGATGGGTCCGCGGCATATGGTGACCCGCGGCTCTGGCGATATGGGGCATACCTGTTTTCAAGATAGTTAAGCTCAGCAGGTGTGATTCCCTGCTCCAAAAAGTCCGGGTCCACCTTGGGCTTGCGCACCTTGGCCACCTTCACAGGCTCCTTGACGGGAAGCTCGTTCCTCGCAACAGTCTCCAGACTTCCAGCTTCTACCGGGGCTTCGGCCATTCGAATTCCCAGCACAACGGGTGCAGGTGCGGCTTTTGTTATAGAAGGGTTCTTCACCTGTTTCACCGGAGCCGGCTTAGCAAATGTCTGAGCTTTTGGCGACGTTGGGAATCCCTGCTGCTCTTGCTGTTCATGCTCGTACTGTTCGTGTTGCTGCTGCTGTTGCTGCTGCTGTTTTGGAATCACCTGCTTGACCTTAAACCCTGACTGCTTAGGCAGTTCTCTCTTGGAGCGAGCACGCAAGCTTTCTGACGACGCCATGTTCTGGAGACGCGGTGCTGTTGCTAGCTGCGCGTGCTGGATGTGTGGCAGGCCAGAGGGCGTCTGCTTGGGGGAGTACGGAAACGATAGCGATGGCTTGTACTCGAACTCAGACTCGAGCTCCGTGGGTGGAATGTCATGGCCCGTGTCGAAGATCGAGTACTGGTCGTTGACCTGTGGTTGGTAGTAGTTTTGCTGATAGTAGTGTTGTGGTTCATCGTAGAAGTACCCGTCGTCTCTGGGGTAGTCATGGTAGTTGCGATTAGGACGCGGTGACATCTGTTTCTTCTTATCAAGGTACTGTGAGGTAAAGTACCCTTTACTAGTGACGTTCATGATCAGGGTAGTAAGATGAAGTTGTTAAGTATGAAGTTGTAAAGTGTGAAGTTGTAAAGTGTGAAGTGTTTAATGTAGTTGTTGGTTAAAGTGCGCTGTTTAAGTTGGTTAGAGTGCGCTTAACGCTTGTATAGTTGGTTATACCTTCTCAATTGATAGTAGTGTCAAGCTTATGACTCAGTGGTACCTTTTATCGAAGCTGCTCGAGTTCTTCTCGTTTTGCCGTCGTGGATCTTAAAATTTGGTTGCGATGGAGATGGTCCAAGGAACGATCCGATGGCTGGCTATTAAAGTTACACAAAATTCGTGTGCTGGGGAAATCACGAGGCTGATCCTTGTAGTAAAGGTCGCGTAGATATTATGGTGGCGAGGGCAAACGAGGGCAGATGGTGGCAATGAGTCGAGTGGGATGTGTAATTAATTGGTAAGGCGTGGTTAGGAGTGCAGGTAATGTGGAACAAATTAGGTACGAGGGTTCTTAATAAAAACGATAAGAAATAATATTGGTGACTCTTAATATGTGAGGAGAAGTTGTCTCTTAATCTGTATAAATCTCAATCTGTTCTATGGAATATTACGTTCACTCTTAATCTGTAGTCTCTTAATCTGTATAAACCTCTTAATCTGTAAAGCCTCAATCTGTTCTATGGAATCTTATGTTCACTCTTGATCTGTATTCTCTTAATCTGTTGGAATCCCTTAATCTATTCTTTCTTAATCTGTAATCTATGAAATCTCTTAATCTACACTTTCTCTTAATCTTTAATCTCTTAATATGTTGTTTCTTAATCTATCTTTCTTATTTGCTGAATTAAATCACCTCATTCTGACTCATGATCCACTTAAGACAGTCAGCTTGCTCAAGGTTATCGAGGACCTCCAGGCTCGTCCGACCCTTTGCTACCTCGATAAATCCCAACTCAATCACCTCCGAATCGTACTTGAATCTGGACGAGGAGTTCCTTTCCAAGATCAACAAGCAGGAAATCGCAAAGCACCTCGAGAATCTAGGCCCATTCCCGTCCTACTCCAACATTCTCAATGCCCAGCACTTCTACCAGAATGAAGTGTTGATGTCGTATTCACAGCAACAACCTCACCCGGTTTCGTTGCGCCAGTTGGCCGGTTACGGAAAGACATTAACCAAGCAAAAGATCTTGAGCAGTGCCAATTTTGTGCGTTTGGAGCTTCCAATCAGACTTTCCATGAGGATCCGTGATCTTCAAACGCTCCCATTTGGAGTTGTGAATAACTTCCATTTGGCCCAGATCTACGAGAGCTACTACCACTCCTTCAACGCCTTTAGAAAAATCCCCCAGATCACCACCTTGGAGCAAAACGACAAGTTCTGCGAGACGTTGAGCGCATTATTGGACGACCATGTGTTCAACTTGCTGCATTTGATGATGGGAGCTTTGGAGGTATCGATTCTCAACAACCTTCCACAGCACGAACTTGATCTGTTCATGTCTGTGACACTCAGGCTGCGTACCAGTAGACGTCTTATCGTGGAGGAGCACTTGTCGCTCACGGAAAACTACAAGAAACTGCCGTACACTTCGAAACCACCCGACTATATTGGAGAGATTTTTGTGAAGTGCAACGCCAAAGAGCATTTTGAGATAGTGGCAGCAAACGTCAAGAAGTCCATGATGGAGATCTTCCCACATGCCGAGCTCATGCCAAATTTGGAGATCGAGGGAGATCTCGAAACTTCGTTCCCATTTATGGTGCCCCACTTGCACTACCTTATGAGTGAGATCTTGCGCAATTCGTTCGAAGCCACCATCAAAGCCCACGGGGAATCGCAGCAGAAGTTGCCGCCCATCAAGATCACCATTATAGACGCCAAGAAGCAGGTCATCTTCAGAATTTCGGACCAAGGAGGGGGTATTCCGCACGACCAGCTTGCTGAGATATGGAGTTTTGGTAAGAGTCCAGAACTTGCACGTACAAGTTTAGCGAATTTCCACCGAATCCCAGGTTTGCAGCTTTACTCGAACCTCAAGGTGACTCCTGCTGGGTCGTCTGTGGTGACTCCGTCGCTCGAAAACACGTCGTTGTTCGATGCCGACAACCACAACAGCTCCACCTCCACCAAGGACAAAAAGTCCACTTTGGACCGCTTGATGAGCAGGCCGTACCAGAACAAGCTCGGGTTGGGGTTGCCGATGTGCAAGGTTTACGCGGACTACTGGAACGGAGATTTGCTGATGAACTCGATCGAGGGGTATGGAAGTGACACTTGTTTGACCTTGAGCAAGTTGGGCTTCCACAGTAATGTGATTCAACTTGATAGAGCATAGGGTAAAAGTATAAGCAGAAGTATTCTATAGCAGAAACAACATCAGTAACGATTGATATTCAGTACTATCTATGGTAAGTTTTTAGTGATATTAGGATTATTTGGTACTACGATTATTGTTGCTACTATTTGGCACTACTATTATTTTAGTACTGCGATTGCAATTATTTTAGTACTGCGATTACAATTATTTTAGTACTTCCAGTATTACCATTATTTTAGTACTTCCACTATATTACTATCATTTTATCACTATAACTATGGTACAATTACTTATTTCCTTCCACTACTACTCATTTCCTTCTACTATAGTACTACTACTTATTTCCTTCCACTATAGTACTACTAATTATTTCAGCACACCTTTTCCTTGTATTTTCCAGTTATTTCATTATTCTACTTTTTTCTCACTACCATGAATAACGTGCCCATCCTGTCCCTCCTTGGAACGTCGCTGGACGATATCGGGTGGCAGAGAACGTCGCAGCCTCAATCGATTCAGCAGATTGTCAACCTTGTGACACCGTCACCAATACCAATTTCCGACACGCCTACACCAGTAAACATCCCACAACCCATACCCGCTCAGGCTCCAGCGGCTCCGCCAGAACCTCAGAACGACCTCCAGAGACTCCTTTCCCGCTTCAGAGCTCCAATCTTATACGACTCGCAAAGCGCTCCTCAAGAAGTAGAGCTAGAGCAAACTCCCCCACCAGTTCTCTCGGTAAGCGACCACATCAAACGGTACCAAACAAGCTTGAACGTGAGCCCTCCAGCGCCTCCAAAAGCATCGGCGCCACCCACACCAGCGCCAGTCTTGAGCAAAACCAGCATTAACCTGATTATAAACATCGATGTGCCCGATACAACGCCCACTCCACAGCTCAACCCGGACGCCGCGTCCAAAAAGAAGCCGTCGCCAAAGAAGGTGGTGAAAAGAAAGGCGGACGACGATAAAAAGAACATTGTGGTGAAGAAGAAGAAACCGGAGCCCATAGTGGGGACGTCCACAGTGTCGTTGTCGCAGACAACAGACAAGTCCATGAGACAAGGCAAGGTTTCACTCCCAAAACCAACGGTCGTGGACTTGTTGAACCCAACGAGCGAGGAGGAAAAGGAGGAGACTCCTCGAAGCGGCACGCCGAAGGAGAAGGAAAAGGTGGAAATGCCGATTATCGCGTTGAATATCCCACTTGTGGACCCGAAAGACCCTCAGCCAGGGAAGTCGGAGGTGGTGGTGAACGTTCTTAGGCTCTCAGAAGAAAAGTACGGCTGGTCTGTGATTCACCCAAAGTCAAAGAACGCAATCGATGTGATGGACGATATGATTGATGATGACGACGATGACGACGACGATGATGACATCATCGTGGAGGAGGAGCGGCCAAATAGAAAGGGACTTTCGGAGGAGCAGTTGGTGAAGCAGCACGAAGCGCGTATGAACAGAAAGGTCGGAAAGTACGATTATGAAGATCCGTTCATTGATGATATCGAGTTGCAAATGGAGGAGGAGATCATTTCCACAAAGGAGGGTTTCTTTGTGTATTGGGGACCGTTGGTGGATGAGAGGAACATCAACAAGAAGACAAAGAAGAAGTAGAGAAGAGATGATTCATGAATAATGGAAGATAATAATGTAGATAGAGCTTTAGCTTTTGGTTTAGCATGATAAACGGGTTACTGTTGTTGTAGATGAAACAGAACCGTTGTTATATTTTAGATGAAACAGAACCGTTGTTATATTTTAGATGAAACAGAACCGTTGTTATATCTTAGATGAAACAGAACCGTTGTTATATATTTACTGTAGATAAACGGGTTACTGTTGTTTTGTTCTTCCGTTTTCACTGTAGATGAAACAGTCTACCGTTGCTCTTGATTTTTCATTAATACTAATATTCACGACTACTTGACTACCATTATCTTGTCATAATCTCATAAGCTTACAGTATTTATGCTCGCACCCTCTCAATCGTAACCTCTAGAATCTCCACGGCATTATACTCAAACAGCTTTTCTTCCCCATACTTCGCCTTCACCTTCTCCAGCAACTCCTCCACCGAAGCCAACACCTTCTCAATGTCCTTCTTCTGTGCCACCGCAGCAGGGAGCCCCTTGGTCGCAACAAACAAGTTCAAGTACGCAGACAACGTGCTGAACGCGGTCGGGTTCACCAGCGTGGTGCCATCTTCACTCACAAACGCCAGCTCCACTGCCAACTGCGTCAACTCGAGGATATCGTCGAGCTTCTGCGTGGTGAGTGTGTAGTAGGTAGACGGTTGTGAAGCGCGTGTCGGTAATGGAGGTGCCACCGACAACTGCAGGAGAGATTTCTCGACATCGGAGATGGAGGTGTTTTCTTTATCATTTTCCTTCTTCAGCTTCACATCTTCCTTCGTGTCCTTCTTTTCCTCCTTCTTCAGCTTCACATCTTCCTTCGTGTCCTTCTTTTCCTCCTTGTTCAGCTTCACATCTTCCTTCGTGTCCTTCTTTTCCTCCTTCTTTTCTTCCTTCTCCCCCTTCTCTTCCCTCTTCTTCACAAACAACTCCTTGAGGACGCCCACCAATACCGCCTTCACGTTATCATACGGACAGTTGTGCAACGAGTCCTTGATAAACAGATATGAAACCTGCTCCGGCAGGATTGCCAACATCTTGCTGAACAACGTGAGCACGGTGATCTTGAAAGCATTCTCATAGTGCATGCTCATGTAAATGTAGAGCAACAGCTGGTAGTAGATCTTGAGCAAAAGCGGTGGGAGCGAAGACACCTCCACCGCAGCGTTTGGGCTCTGCTGAAGAGCATACCACAGCCAGTAGTTGCACACATCAAGCGCACCCTTGTTGAGGAAGCTCTTGTTGACCATGGCTGGAATCACCAAGCGCAACGTCAACACTATTGCGTCGCGAATCGACACTTTCTGCGCGTATTCTTGTTCGCGAGCAGTAGCATAAGTATGGAACACCAAGATTCCCACGATGGAGTCTTTGATTTCACGAGCATCGCTGTTTGTCACCGAGTGAGCCACGGTCAGTTGGTGGTCGATGACGAGTCTCTCGAACAAATCTGCGCTCTTTTCGTCGTCGCCCAAACTGTGAGTTTTCGCATCCAGAGTATCGATGAGCTTATGGGCGCCTTCGACAAAGGAGGTGAACACTCCCTGTGGATCGATATCAAACAGCAACGCCAACTCGGAGAGGCGGTCGAAGACAGGGTTCACCACACGGAAGTTGACGTTCTTTGCAGCGGTGTTACCATTGACCTTCTGCATGTGGGAAAAAATGTCGAGCGAGAGTCCCCACAGGTGCCTGTTTCCAATGACGTAGATCGCATGGGTGAGGAACGACGAGAGAAGGCGGCCTTGGAGGTACTGCTCGTCTTGGGTGATCTTTGCGAGCTCTTCTGGGGAAATTTCAGGTAAAGGGTCTGGACGTGGAGGGGTAGTATAATTCCGAGCGAAGCTATAGAACCTCTTCAAGAGGAATTCTGAATCCAGAACGGAGTTCTTTGTCATTCCATAGGCGAGGTTGATGAACGCCGCTACTGCCATTGCCAAAAATTTGGAAGGGTATAGCGTTTTGATATTCTTCAAGGAACTATCCACCAACATGAAAAGACAGTATAACTTGAGATCATAGAACTTTTCCTGGACAAACGCATCGTGATCCAAAGCCCCAGCACCGTCGGCAGTGAGATTGGACACCAATTCGCACGCTTTAAGGAAAAGTTCTTTCGGGTTACCATCTTGTGCTAACACCTCAAAGATCTTGAACACGGTGATCACGAACGGTGCGGATCTAATCGTGTCATCGAACAAGAAATCGCTCTCCAAACACGAAATCAAGACTTCGGGAAGATCCCAGCCGATTTCGTAGGTCAATTCCTTATTTGCCACCAAAACGTCGCGCAACTTGGTTAACACTTGCTCGCGCTCATCGTTGGTGAACGACGTGGTGGTTTCCGTGAGATAGATGTCAACGAGTGTGGAGTAGGAGATGAAGTCGCCGGTCTCAACAGCATCGGCGGCTCCTTGTTCAAGGTTGGACAACACCTTTGCAAGATCGAGTTCTTCTTCTGGTTCAGTCATAAAGAGCAAATTAAATAAACGCTAGAAAAATAGTTGATAAATACTTACGGAGTCATTGATACAAGGACTTTGATATAAAGTACTTTGATATTAACTACATTGATATAAACTACATTGATATAAACAACATTGATATAAGCTACATTGATATAAACAACATTGACATAAAGCACATTCGTATAAACTACATTGTACACTGATACATTGTTTTTACGTTATCTTGACATCGTTATTATTCCTTAACACGCTTAGCATTTTCTGCTCATGTTGGAATCAGAGGACGACAGCAGTGACGACGAGAGGGTTGAGTCTGGAACCCGTGAATCTGGCAACTCAGAATCCGGAGAAATCAAACATTTACGAAATCACATGGAAGTTGAGTCATCGGATATACGACTGGATACATTGGAAGTATCGAGGACCCTGAATTTGAAATCCAAAATAACCGATACGACAGGTTCAAACGATTCAAATGATTCAATAAGTTCAAAAGGTCCAACTTCAAAAGGTCCAACTTCAAAAGGTCCAAGTTCAAAAGTTCCAAGTTCAAAAGGTCCAAAAAGTTCAAAAAGTTCAAATGATCCTCCAATAAATCCTCCAAAAGACTTGCCTGGTTCTGATTCTTCTAATTTCAATCCTCCTCCCAATCACCCTTCTGACCCCTCACCCCCTCCCCTCCACTTCAAATCGTCGTTTCACCTGCTCTCGATTCGTGAACCCACGATTGAGGAGCCCGTTGAACCCCCACGAGTCCCCCTTTCCACGCTGGTGATCTTGGAGCGACTTCCGCCGGCGGAACCCAAGACTGCGAGCAAGATCACCGTGCGTTTCCAGCCCATTGGGGCAACGCCAGCCATCACCCCGCGCGTGTTTAAGATTTCCGCCGACCAAACGGTGCTGACGTTGATCCGATTCGTGAATAAGAGGTTGCGAAATGCAGGACCCTTGCATTTGTATGTGCAGAACCTGTTTCTGCCTACGCCCGACGAGGTGCTTGGGGATTTGTTTCTGTTGTTCAAGACGAGCGAGGAGTTGGTGATTGGATATTGTTATGTGGTAGCGTTTGGGTAAGAAGATCAAAAGAGGAGCAAAATAGGTGATAAAGGAAGATGAAGGTGATAAAGACAAATGAATGGTGATAAAATGAATGGTGATAAAATGAATGGTGATAAAATGAATGGTGATAAAGGAACATGAAAGGAACTTGAAAGGTGCCAGAATATCAAAAGCACCAAGGACATATAGGAACAACCAGAGTAAAAAGGCATATGACATAAGATACCAGAGTATATAAGTATCATGAGAACCCCACGTGACTGCATTTTTAACAACTTTCGCGAGATTTATAAAAAAATATCAAATTCAATTCCTATTAACAGGAATATACGAGCACAATAGCCAGCGGAACCAAAACTAGGCACCGATCTTATAAAATATTCATCAGGGTAAATGTTAGTGATCATTCGATACGCTTAAACTCAATACTGCTCAATTTTACTGATAGTACTATTATTCAATTGTACTCAATGCACTCAACTCTACTTCTCATACCCTCAGTCAATACTAATACTTCTTCACACTCTCATTCAACACAACACTTCGTCATACTGCAACCTTCCATCCCCTTTCCAATCCTTCTCTAATTTAACTCCATCAGGTGAAATTCCACGCGTCAACTCAAAAATCAGCTATCGTCAGGGGAACTTCTATTGTCACTTTCAACCACATTCCAGCACCCATGAAACATCCCTTAAACCATGCCCATTATCAAATGCACTCTCAAATACCATCAGCTACGCAACCCTCATCCCCTTCTTCCGACCCTACTAACCCCTTCGCTACCCTTTTTCTCTCCGCCTCTATTGTGAGCCCCGCGGTGCAATTTTTCGTGTAATAGCTTGTTTACAATTTTACTTCAAAAAACATCAATTTAGCAATAATACAGAAATCGAGGCAAAACCTCAGCTAACCTTAGTAAAACCTCAGCTATTCAGCTTATCCTCCCCTCTAGTAGAAAACAAAGTTGGCCTTTCCGGAGGTGACCGTCACGGTACATCCGTCGGAGCCGTGGCCATTGTACTGGCCGTTCTCGTACTTACAGTCACCAACAACGCTGGCACCGTCCTCTCCCACAATCTTGATGTTGTAGTTTGGCTTGTTCTTGTTGTTAGGGTTTGGAATCAAAGACAAGTAGGTGTTACCGTTGGTGATACCGGCACCCAACACAACTGGGGCCCAGTTACCGACACCAGAACCTTCAGTACCCCAGAGACATCCGTCCTCAACACTGACACCAGCGTTGTTAACGTAGTACTGAGTCGAGGTTCTACCTCCCTGCCAGGTGAAGTAGGAGCCGGAGTCGACGACGGAAGCCAAAGCAGAACCACCGCTAGACAACAAGGTTGGGATGTTCATGTTCTCGGAACCTGGGTAGTCGGTTCTACAGATGGCGACGTCCTTAGAGATCTGCGACTTGAAGCCGGCAGTCTTGGCACCCCACTCACACAAGTACTTGGTGTTGGTGTTGGATCTGTAGAGCTTACCGTTCTTACAGAGCAAACCACCCACGGACATACCGTTGGATGGCTGTTGAGATGGCCACTGGGTCTTGGACATACCGGCCTGACAAGCGTAGGAACAGTAGTAGCCGTCGGAACAGGTGGAGCTGGTACCACCGTTCTCGTTCATGATGGTGGTGTAACCACCGTTGAGGCCAGAGACCCAGTCGACACCAACGACACCCTGACCAGTTGGCAAGGTAGCACAGTCGTGGACACCGTCCTGGAACTCTTGGGATGGGTTGGCGAAAGCAGACAAGTCACCAGTGATGCCACCGGAACCGCCCGAGGAGCTGGATCCACTCGAAGAAGACGAGGAAGCACTGGAGGAGCTTGAGCTGGAAGCACTTGTAGTTGGGGCAGCAGCCGACGACGAGGTGGTGACGACGGCCTTAGCAGCACCAGCGGTTGGGGTAGCTGGGGCAGCGTCGGTGGAGGTTGGGGTGACGGTGTTACCCTGGCCATCGACGTAGACGACCTTGGTGACGACGGCGTTTTCACGCTTGTGTTGGTGTTGGTGCTGGTGGTGCTGGTGGACAGGGACGGCCGAGGCTGCGGAGGCCAAAGCGATCAAGGAAAGTAACTTCATCTTATGGAACTGTTAATGATCAAACTGGTAAATGAAGGTCAGTTTGGGGTATAATGAAAGACTACAGTTGGATGAGCTTTGCTTTGGTGGAAGTTTTTTGGCTGCCTTTTTTTCCGCCTCGTTGGAATTTCGCAATATATATTTGTTTTTTGTTGTTTTTGTTTCTTCGGCTCCCAAAAAGAAAGGTCGTGACACAAAGTAGACACATGCAGGAAAACAGACACAGAATTCATGTCGACAGATTCGAATCACCTGCACATACGTCTTTATGCAGGTCCTTATTATTACTCTATTGCCTAACGAGTAAAAAATCACTAGGAGCCTGTGCACAACAGTGTGAACCTGGGCGTCATAGCAACCCTAAAAACACGCGTCTATGCCAGCATGGTTGCAAGTAGTAAAGAATCAACACGGGAGTGCTGGAACTGACAGCAACACCGATCACTAGTGCTTTCTTAGTACGGCTCTTTGTGAACCCATTGCTTTTTAAAATTTTTCATTACCGTACCGCTTTCGGACGAGCTACTAGCGAATTGGTCGGATGGCTTATTAGATATGTCCCAGGGGCACGAGAAGTGTGGAGGAAATGTTGGGAGGAAGGAGGGTAGGATGGCAGGGGAGGGGGTAGGGAGAGAATGATGAATAGTAGGGATCAATTAGTAATGAACAGCAATTAAAAGTAGTGAATAGTAATGAAGAAATTAGTGAATGTAATGAAAAGTAGTGTATAGAATGAATATGTCTTTGGAAATCCTACATCTATTCAAAACCATCCCTTCTTACCATCTCCCTGCCATCTCCTACCATCTCCCACCATCTCCTGCCATCCCTTCTTACCACCCCTACCTTCTTTTGATCCAGTACCTGGTAACAGAATCGCCGAGGTACAAAAGTGGGTGTACAAAATCATCAGACAAAATGGAAACGAAGAGGAAACCAAGTGCGGCCAGGGGTGGGGTGGAAGATATGTGGAAGAATTGGCGGACATCCAAGGGCCACAAAAGTATGAGAAGTTTCATGTTGGTATAGATTGAATTTCAATGTTCCCGATGAGTAAAGAACAAATCAAGTAACAAAGGCACAAATACAAAAGTGGTAGATGATCAACAGAGCAACAAGAATCATCGCAATCAATAACATTTAATTATAAGTGATCGTGATCAATAGTCATAATGATCAAAGTCAGACATGATAGTCAATGATGATAGTCAATGATGATCAATAATCATAATGACGATCAATAATCAAATCCATGATCATTGATCATCTCATATTTTTTTAATTTTTGAAGGGTGTCAATCATGAGATCAATGAAAACTCCATTATACTTTTCCATTATAATTCTCACACTCTTTACTCTATTCAGATAGTCACTCCCGGCTATTCGCTTGCTTCCATCCCTTCCGTTGCATGTCTAGTTGGGGAAATAATCATCGCACTAAAAGGGCAAATTCTAAATTAGCGAAAGAGGAAGTGTAAATAATGCTTCAAAGTTAATTTGAGATGTGGTACCTGAGATGATGTAATTCAGGAAGAGGTGAAAGGGAGGTGAGTTGAGGGAAGATAAGAACATGAGAAGATGATAAGAAAATGATGAAGATCAGAAATCATTAGAAATCATGAGAAATCATGAGAAATCATAAGAAACCATGAGAAAATCAGAAAATCCTTAAAAACCATCAAAACTATCGTGAAAAATACCAAATCATGAAAACTAAAATGAACTCATCAACAAAACTAGAAACCATAACCCACTAGAAACCATAACCCACTAGAAACCATCAAAACCACTGGAAGCCTTCAAAAAGCCATGAACTTCTACAACTACTAGAAATCATCAAAACTACCGCCATGATCTACCTCCCTCCTCTCTACTCAGCTCTCTAATATTCCATTAACAAATACAAACCAGAATTAAAACCAATGGGATCTTCCCAGCCCTACAGCGGGCAGAATAGACAATCTATTCTCGTCCACGTCATCGTCCATCTCTCGTTATTCATTAGCATCAAAGACCACATGGTCATTTTCAAATCAAAAGGTGGTTATCAAGACCATATAGTCATTTTAAAGGTGGTAGTTATCGACCCTATCATTTCAAAGGTGGTAGTTATCGACCCTATCATTTTAAAGGTGGTAGTTACCAGTAATGACATTTTAAGCCATATCATTTTTACCAAACCTTTTCGAAAGTCACCACACCTATCGATACCACGCTTTTCCATGTTCCCCTTTCACCTTCCACTTATAACTCATTCTCCACCCAATCTTATATCGTCCCCTCATCCTCTATTCCCAAATTGAACCATGGATGCTCCATCGCCTCCACCGCAGTCATACGGTCGTCCGGGTCAATCACAAACAACTTCCTCAACAAGTCGATGAAAAACCACCAGAACGTAAAGTTTCCAAAGTTCACCAAGTGCTTGTTTCTCTCGTAGTTGGACGACAACAGGTAGTCGAGGTTAATCTCCAACCCGATTCGCGAGCTCACAAACAAGTCGATGCGTGAAAGCTCGTTCACACTCTCCACAAACTTGTCTGGAGTCGACTTGGTGGGGAACTTGAGCGTGAGTGAGTTCCGCGCGGTCGACACATTGTCAATAATCACATCGTCATCGTAGTCCTCACTGTCGGAGTCCACCTTCAAGGCATACATATCCTCCTTTTCTGCCGAGCTATCGTCGTCATCGTCGCTACTCAAGTTGGCGTCCTCCGTGAAGTACTTCACTCCGCATTCATTGCCAACTTGTTTCAGGCGTCGTACGATTGCCTTGTCGATGCGGTACCCACACACCTTCTCAATCATGGCCAAGTGCTCGAGGTTGTCGTGGGTTCTGAAAAGCGGTTCGCCAATGAGCAACTCCACCAAAATGCACCCAATCGACCACATGTCGCACGGAAACAGCCACCCGACACCAAGAACAATCTCCGGCGCACGGTAGTGGCGCGTGGACACGATCAGCGAGTGGTACTCGTCGTCGAAAATGGCACTGCCAAAGTCAATCACCTGGATCAACGGGTCCGCCAACACACGCAGGTACTTCGGCACCTTTTTGTGCAGCAACGGGTCGTCCAAGTCGCTGTTGCTCGAGAGCGCGAGGTACAGCGAGATCAACGTGGACGACTTGAGTTGCTTGCGGGTGTATGAGTCGTCGTGGAGGAGGATGTTTTCCGGCTTGAGGTCGGTATGAATGAGGTTGAGATCGTGGAGAAACGTCACCGACCGAATGAGCTGCTTGCCCACGGCCTGGATGTGCGAGCCTGGGTATGCTATGAACTTGTTCTTACTCAAGAAGTCGTAAAGCGAGATCTTGAGAAGGTCTGTAACAATGCATATGTGGCCGCGAAAATCAAAGCATTCGCGGAGGTGGATACAGTGGTTGAGGTTCTCGTTATCGAACTTCTTCAACGTCGACAACACACGCAACTCGATCTTTGCAGCATCGCGATACTTGTCGATGTTCTTGATGATCTTGATGGCCACGTGAGTGCGGTTCACTCGATCGTAGCACTGCACGACCTTTCCAAAGGTCCCCTGGCCCAAGAGCTTTATGATCATGAACCTGTTTGCGAACTCGTCGTTTTCCGCAAAGATGTAGTGTCCGTCGTCATCGTCGCACGGCGGGAGGTCCAGCCTGCAGGGTATCACGTTGGTGGCGATGTCGCCGAGTTTTGGGGTGCGCTGGACGTAGTCACTAGGGAGTTTGCGGTAGAAACAACGAACCTGGGGGAGTTGAGGGAGCGAGTTCGTGCGGGTTTTGCGCGGATGGTTCACATTAAACATATTATACGCCGCACAGGCCTCTTTATCAAGAAATAGGATGGAGTCCGAATTATTGCGCAGCTTCAAGTCCCGCTCGCCTACGATAATCAAGTCATCGTCCTCATCATCAGCTTCCATTCGATCTTCAACATCGTCGTCGTCTTCCTCGATGTCGTCGAACCCCGGGAGCCCGTTATCCTGGTACTTTGGGTTGAAAATGCTACGGTTCGTGTAGCCTTGGTCGTAGTAGGTCTGGGAGGGGGCGTCGTCCAGTTCCAGCTCGTAGCGGAAATGACGCCCATCCTTGCCCAAATGAGACGTCGGAGGCGTCATCATCGCCACATCGCCGTTGGAGCCGTTCACATGAGTGTTGGTGGTGCCGGTGGTGGGAGGAGCTTTGGCTTCGTTCTTGAGACCTGTGTTCAACATCTTGTTCAGCTCAAACAGGTCGCTCAACCCCCTCGGTCTCTTTCTATTGCCGATCAATGACATATTCTTACGTATAAGGGACATGTACTGCGGAGTACTCGCAAGCAGGTAGTAGTGGCTATCGTAGTTGGTGGTGTATTGACAGTGATTTAAGGGCGCTTTGTTGTTTTACCTTTTGCCTTTTTTTATTCGGGGCAAATTTCAAGGAGAGGGGGTAGGGAGATTTCCAGGCCGAGGAAATCACTACTGCTACGACGATGTGTCCAGTATTGAGCACATCCTGTGAGACCTCTCCAAACTGACAGGTTCTTGCGATAGCGTAGACAACCGGCCTCGTTTCTTACCCCTGAATTTGGCACATTTGCATTGTTCCATCAGCATATGAGAAAAATACCACGTACGATGTGGAGTAAAGGTGTAGCGTCTTGAACGTTTTTACACAACTACGGCTGAACTGCTGGAACTGCTGCTACCTGGCTGCAACTGTAGACTGATAGTTGCTGGGGCGATGATGTGATACAAAAAGCCACGTGTGGAGTCGGGTCACGTGGGATAAGAGTGGGAGGGTAAGAATGGTTAGTGGAGGATGAAGGAATGAAACAAGGGAAGATGTGAGGACAAGGAGGTATGGGACTAATATGAAAAAAGTGAAATATGAAATTGTTGAGAAGTGGGGAGTGGAAAAAGAGTGGTGTGGTTGAAGAAATGAAAGTGGGTAGATATAGATTTGGAGGTGTGAGTGAGTGAAAGTGTTATGGAATGATTAGTAGGAATGGAGTAGGAATAATTAGTAGGAATGATTAGTAGGAATGATTAGGATTATCGAATGATTCAGAGTGTTTGAAGGTCATGTATTGTTAGATAAGAGCTGGTAAGTTTGTGTACACGGAGTTAATTTTGTAACATGTTCGGTAAAATTGAACAAAGATAAAGATAAAAAGGAATGAGAAGTTGGATGGAGAAGTGAGATGGGTGAGATGGAGTTGAGATGGAGGGTGAGATGGAGGAGTTGAGATGGAGGGTGAGATGGAGGAGTTGAGATGGAGGGTGAGATGGAGAAGTTAAGAAAGAGATGTTGAGGTGGAAAAGTTAAGGATGTTTAGTAGGTTAAGGTGGAGATAATGTAAAATGTGTTGATGGTGAAGTTGCTGAAGATGAGGTAAAAATTGCTGGAGCAAAAATTGCTTAAGCAAAAATTGCTGATGTAAAAACTACTGAGGTAAATTGCTGAGGTAAAAATTACTAAGGTAAAATTACTGAGGTGAAATTACTGAGGTAAAAATTACTGAGGGAAGTTGCTGAGGTAAAATTACTGAGGTAAATTGGTGAGGTAAAATTACTGAGGTAAAAATTACCGGGTAATGGTGAGGTAAAAATTGCTGGTAAATTGCTGGTAAATGAAGTAAAAGCTGGTAAATGAAGTAAAAGCTGGTAAATGAAGTAAAAGCTGGTAAATGAAGTAAAAGCTGGTAAAGCTGCTGAAGTAAACTAAATTAAAAGCTGATACCGTTGAATGCTTATATAAGTCGCTGATTTTCTGAAAATAACATATTTCTCTTGTGGAGCGGATTTATCAACTGAGAAGAACAAAAAATTGTTAGTAAATCCATCGGTCTTGATCATATTGAGTTTGAGTCTAGGTTGTGGTTATAGTCTTCAGTCAAATTAATAAGTTTATTCCGGTTAATTCAAGTCATGTTGTCAAGTTTCCCAGTCAAGTTTATTCCAGTCAAGTTTATTCCAGTTAAGTTTATTCCAGTCAAGTTTAATTCAAGTAAGTTTTCCAGTTAAGTTTCCGGCCAAGTTTCCAGCCAAGTTTCCAGCCAAGTCTCCAGTCTCCAGTCAAGTTTAGTTCAAGCCAATTCCTAACCCTACTTCCACTCTAACCTCTTTATCTTCTCGTTCCATTTGTTAGTCACTCTTATTTTAGTCTCTACATCTGGCTAGTCCCTTGTTTTTCCTGGTTTCTCTAGGTAATCCTTCTTTTGCGTACTTTGCGTGGTATTTGCAAGATTTATTTACACCGGATTGCGAATCCGCTCTTCAGTTTTTGTTCCATTTTTCGGTACCTACAGGCACAAGTTTACCCGAATTATTCGGTACGTGCTTATCCGTCGTATCCATATACAATAGCACTATTTGTTTTAGATACAGTTACGACTGCATTTGCTTCAGGCATGTACTGTTTCTACCGGTTCTAGCATTGGTCGGTGGGGGACCATTTTTGTTTGGACCACTTTTGTTGGACCACTTATCTTTGGACCACTTTTCTTTGATCTTTTCTTTGGTCCAACACAATTGGTCCAGGCCCCTACTTTGAACCCTTTTTTTACTTGATACTTTCTCTACGTTATTTTGTCCAAGTAATCCGTTTTCACCTGTATTTTTTACCACCGCCTGTTCCTCATCGTAAACTCCTTGGCCAACCTTCTCTAACTATTTCCTCAATCCCATAAAATATCTCTACCATCTGCACAACGTCTAAAATCAATTCCCTAATTCGCTTTTTCAACTCCACTCTCACACAACAACTCAATCCACACTCCACGCCACAACAATACCATCTCCCATATCTATACTCACTCATCTTCCTACCCCAAACCCGTCCCTCTCTCTGAATTTCATTCCCCCTTTATCTCGCCGCGTGCCCCTAACCATATTTACGTCACTATAGTTGCACAGATTTCGTGTCAATGCCTGTACAGGCGTCCGGAGTTCCACCTTCTTGTACGTCTGTAGCAACATCATTGGTTGGGGGCCTCGTTTGTCTCAGACCACAACACGCACAATACCGGTACATGCTTTTTGTACAAGATTCACAGCACGTTCGTTGACCGTTCCAACACCTTGCGGATACTCAGAACCCCTACGCGATCCTACCCAAAAATCGTTTCAATATCCACCAACAGCCTTCCCTAGGTTCTCACATTGACGAGAGCGAACGGGGCGCCATCACGTGCACTCGAGGCAATGTCCGGACATTTTCCCTGCGTTCGGCTTTGTGGCGGGAAAAATTGGTCCAGCATCTGATATGCAGGTAACAATAAATAGGGAGAACAAAAATGCCGTAACGGGAAGTTCCACTTATTTATAAAAAAACGTTATACAAGCATTGGATGAGCTACGATAACCAATTTCTCGCCATTCTACTACCTTCCTCCATCTCTCCCATTGCTTCCTTATCACCTCTCTCCCGTCCTCCTTATCATTGCTCCAATCCCTCTCGTTTCTTCTACATTTTAGCCAATGTGCGTGGCCACAGCTCAAAACCATCATGACCGCTTACCTAAGCAGTGGTCCAAAGTTTGTGCCAGCAAGTTTGATTGCTTGAAGTTTAAAATAAAGCCCGTGAAAATGTGGTCTTGCCCAAGGGGGATTGGAAATGAGTATTTCTTCCACGAGATTTTATAAGGGTCTTGAGCTCCCGCAGTTGCTACCTTCGCCACAAACAAAATTCTTACACTTTTCTTTTGCATTCGGCCTTGGTCACTAGGTTTGCATATTGGACTGGACCAATTTTTTTCTTTTCGCCGCAACATTTAAAAGTCCAATATCTCTATTTTCTAAAATCTCTTACAAATCACTTTGTACTCGAGAGAGGCATAATGACTGCGCAGACCGACGGTTTGACGAAGCGAAAGGGGTCTACGGACCAACATCATACCCTACAAGCACAGAGTGCCAACAATTCGAATGATTCGTCGACGACGGATAGCAACAATGCGAACCAAAACAACCAACGGGAGCAACAGCAACAAGAACAACAAGAACAACCCCAAGTACAGAAAACGCCACAACTGAGACAAAATGAGTACCCACTGCAATTTCCACATCAAGCGCTGCTGCTTCAACTGCTGCTGCTGCTGCTGCTGCTGCTGCTGCTGCTGCTGCAGCCAAACATAGGAGCTCAGCCTAGCCAGTGGAAGGAGCCGCCACCGGTTCTTTTGATGGAACAACCACACACACACATTCTTCCACCACTCGATATACTGTGCAAGTCGTCGGAACCGCCACTGCGTGGACCGGTACAGGCGATTTTCTACACAAACAACAAGAAGGAGAAGGCTCAAGACGAGTCGACCGCTACGAACGTGACGACCGACGACTCTAATGAGGAGATCGATTACGATAGGAAGGAGACGAACGTAGATAGCACAGATGCCTCAGTATCGCCAAACGAAAAGAGTGAGGAGGGTAGTTCTGAGGGACGTTCTGAACACCAACTGAATTCAACGAACCCTACTGGAACGAGTGTGGATCTGGACGAGAATTCCAAGGTGAAGGCGGTAGATTCAAACAAGGCGCCTCTTCAAAAGACATACTTTTGCAAGGTGTGTAACCAGGGGTTCACACGTAAACACAACATGGTTTCGCACGAACTTATTCATCTGTCGTTGAAACCACATGTGTGTACGGTGTGCAACCTCAAGTTCAGGCGTATCCACGACTTGAAGCGTCATGAGAAGTTACATTCGGGCGAGAAACCATTCGAATGTGACAAGTGTTTCCGTAGGTTCGCCCGTCCGGATGCACTTGCTAGGCATTTGAGTTCGCCAAACGCTTGCTTTGTGAATCAAGATGCGAAGAAGACGGATGTTGTACGCGCAAGAGCCACAAGCACACTGGAGCTGTCGGACATGCGTGACGATAACTACGAGTACAGTAGATGGAGGTCGAACCAACAAGGAAATGGAGAATTCCCATACAACACAACTACCACAACCACAACAACGACCACTACCACTACAAATCGTAACAATGAAGAGCAGCACAGAATGCAGGGCCAAACGTCACCGCAGGTCCCTGAGCACTTGCGGTCGGAGTCCCAAATCCAATCTCCAAAACAGGAGAAGTTGGAGCAGTTGCAAAGACAGCCTCCTCAACCCCACGATCCACAGTATTATGCGGCACAGCAAAACCAGCAGTACCAACAAAACCAGCAAAACCAGCAGTACCAGCAGATCCAACAGCAGCAGCAACAGCAACAGCAGCAGAAACAACAACAGCAACATCAGCAACAGCCGCAACGTCAGCAACAACAGCAACAACAACAGCAACAACAACATCACCAACAGCAGCAATTCTCGCAGCAGCAACAGCATCAACAGTTTCAGCAACGTCCACAACAACCGCAGAAGTTTCCACTGCAGCAATTCCAGCAACCAATGTACCAACAGCCGTATGTACAGCAGCGGATGCAGCAGCAGTCGCCACTGGAGCAGAGTGTACTGCCGTTCCCGACGTTCCGTTCTGGTGACAAAGAGTTCCGCGGGCCGCAACCGCCTTTCGCCGCGCCACCGTTGCAAAATGCGAGCTACTCACTGCTGGGCCACGACCAGGAAGGAGGACAACCAATCCCACAGTTTGCGTTCCCACATCCAACTAGTGATGGTTCAGAAGGGTCGCGCCGTTCGGTGAGTGGCCAGGGTGAAGGTCTGCATGGCGAGAGCACCGTTGCGGGTAGTTCTGTGCAAGCGGAGCAGAAGCTACCGAGCTATGTGAGTATAGCCAAGTACCAGGATTTGGTGAGTTACACGCATGCACTTCAAGAGAACTTGATGCGGATGAACGACCGTATTCAGTTTTTGGAGGACGACGCTGCGGATAACAAGCAGAATCGGAGTCACGTGAGGCACAGGCAGTACTTGCAGGATTTCGAGGACCAGATGCGTGGGCGCGACTACCGCCGGAAGCAGGAGAATGATGACCGTGAATTGGGGCGTCGTCTTCGTGAGGATGACGGGCCAGACAGGAAGAGGCAGAGAGATTGAAACGAATAATGAGAGAAGATAATGACCATGAAAAGACCACAATGAAGGCATACATTTCATATGATCAACTTTCAATATCAACATCCCTTCACTCGAATTTATTGATTTCATTCATTATTATTATTTTATGGCATTGGATGCCTATCGTTATGATCTTGTGAAACATTGCTATGAATATAGCTACGAGTTGCTACGAGCAATGGTGCTCTCAGTGCTTGAGCACCAGAAATTTTGATGCCCAGTGCACAACGGAAGGTTCATAGAAAGGAAGTCAACCAGTGGGCTATACGGTCGTGCTGGCACGGCTGTCCTATGTACAAATAAAGGATTTGTCCGAATGAGTAGAGTAGAATGGGAATAAGAATTGTAAGAATAATAAGGGTAAGAATATCAGGAAGAATAAGGAATACGAAGATAGAATAATTTGGAATAAGGTATACATAAAATCCGATATAAAATCCTTTTTGACATAAAATCCTTTTTGACATAAAATCCTTTTTGTTTTACCACAAATTTTATCACTAAAAGTTATCACTATCCACTAAATTATACCAAACTATCCACTAAATTTTAACACAATAACCACTACAGTTCACCTCTAGTGACCACTAAAATATACCCCACTATCCACTAAAAAACACCAGCACCATAACCATTATCATCCACTAAACCAATACCCACTCATCGTGCTTGATGTGTTTGTTCCGATGTCCTAATTCATCATAGTGGCTTATCAGTGAGATTGGCACATCCCACTATTTCACCATTATTAACACCCACCTATACCTAGCAATACCTGCCAATGTTGTTTATAATCATTCTGTATTTAGTCATTTTCGTAGTCATGTTATCTTTTTGTTATCAGCGATCTATAGGTTGCAAATTACACACACGATAGATTAAACCACCGTATGTTCTACTATACACGTACCTGATCTAGTTCCCATACCATCCCCACCATCTTTGTATCTCTCCAACACTTGCTCGCCAGTTGTACGCGCTCCAGCACTGTCACCATTTGTTTCCCCAGCTAATCACCCCTTATCGGTGGCAAAATAAATCGAGCCCCGAAAGTCCCTGTTTTTCCCTGCAGTCATCCCAAGTTTTATCCCCTACTACTCCTTCAATAGTACCACAACAGCAGAAACCACCACTAATAGCGATAAATACCACCATGAGATTAACGGACGAAGAGTGGTCTGTGATATCGTCACTGTCGGATCTCGATAATGACGACGAGCGCTCTTCTACGAGCTCCGGAGACGTAAATGAGAGCACTATGACCCCAGAAAGCTTCTTCCAGCTACCTACAATTTTCTACCCTCACAAGAAGAACGATGACGAGGTCGACGAAGACTACGACGTGACACCTGCCTTTGGCAGCATCGCTGTGGAGCCCAACTCCTTGGGATCCTCTGGAGATAAGGGGGTAGATCAAGGAGAAAAACTAAAAGACAATGACTTGGGCGGCAGTCAACTGATGTCCCTGACTACGTTTAGAAGGGACCTGACAAGCCAATTGAGAAGAGCTCCAGAAAGTCAGTTGAGAAAGAACATGGGAAGTCAATCGAGGAAGAATCTGGGTGATCTGACAGACACTCAAAGTAATGTGGTACTTCCCACACACAATCCCTTTTTTTCTGTACAATTACCACTTGGGTTTGAGACCGGAGAATCTGATGGTTCCACCACAGCCTCCACCACAGCCTCTTCAAAGTACGAGCTGGACTCGGAAGTTCCACGCAGAAACCCCAGACGCGTGAAGAGGCTCAGAAAGCGCTCGACTAGAGCACGCTCCACAGACAAATTCATCGACTGGGCTTTGGCCTTTACGATTTTGTGCTTTTTGGCCGTGTTGGCATACAAGGACCAGAAGGCACAATCCCCAGGCTGGTTTTTGGCGTCGCAGAAGAGTACCACTTGGGTATGGCCATGGCTGAAAAAGCCTCCGAGTGCAATGGACCGGATATGGAAAGGAACAGAAGTCATGCATGTCCGCTTAAAGACGCCTCATGTCCATGAGGTGTCGATGTATGCCAACCAGTTTGTAGCTGATTGCAAGGAGGGGGCGAGGAGGTACACGAGGGAATTTTCGAAGCACTCAAGAATGTTTGCAGCTGGAACTAGAACGTTCTCGAGAAAGTACACAAGTGAGTTTTCCAAGCACTGGAGGACGTTTGCAGCCAGAACTAGAAAGTTCTCGAGAAACGCCTCTTCAGAGACTGTGAAATACTCGAGAAGATTCTCCAACAATGTGTTGAGATACTCAAGACTGGCGTCTGTGGAGGCCGCGAGAATGTGGGGACAAGTTAGAGATGGTTCGGCTATAATTTCGAGAGACGTTTCCAGATATTCGAGAGACCTCTCAAAGCAATTGGTTTATGGCTCCAGGGTTCTTTCAAGAAGGGTAGTGTATTCTTCGAGAGTTCTTTCTAGGCAGGTTGTGGATTTTTCTAGATTGCTTTCTAGGCAGATTGTGGTCTCCTATAATACTGTTTCAAGAGACCTTGCTGCCTCGTCCAGAGCCCTTTCTAATAAGTTGGAGCACTACTCCAGAGTGCTTTCTAAAGAACTCGCACGCTCATTCAATTCCGTCACGCCTATACTCTCCAAGTATGTTTCCAAAGACGTTGCGGTCTTTGTATCGTCAGTCGCACACGAACTCGCAGTTTACAGTGGGTCTGCTGCTCGCAAGCTTTCCTTCTATGAAGGAATCGTCGTATCCAAATTCCAACAGGTCTCTAGAAACGCTGTTGTTGGCGCTGGGAAAGCCATCTCCACAGTCTCCCACTACTCCTCGAATGTGCTTGGCCCCAAAGTGCTGCTTATAGTGAATGGTATGTTGGAAAGGATTGGTCCGCATGGTGAATTTGCAGCCGCCAAAATTTCCCATGCCAGCAACGAGCTCTCGACGTTCGTGGTGGAGTCCACGCACTACATGTACGTTGTTCTCATTTCATTTTTGGAAGCCACGAAGAACAAGTTCCTGCTGGTAGGAAGACACATTGTGAGCCTCATGTCCGAGCACGCACATCTTTTCGATGGCACGTTTATCCAGAAGGAGGCTTCTGAGTGGCTCAACAACCACCAGGCCGAGCTCTCGTACTTGCGCGACTCGACTCTCCAGGCATACGACTATGCTAAGGACTTGGGCAGCAGTGGGTTGTCGATGGCAGGAGCATTCGCAGAAACCTCATTGAAGGTGGGGTTCGTGATTGTGTACATGAGTGCGGTTGGAGCGACGCGCGCAGTGGAGTTGGCTGCAAGGAAGTTGTCCTAAGAAGGTATGATAATAGGGTAGGATTGGTTGATAGGTAATTTGGTTATGTTGATTGGTAATTGTGGGTGGTTGACATGTTGTTTGACGTTAGGGTAGTTGAATTCTCGCTATTTGATGATTTTCGTTAGGGTAGTTGGACACTACTTGATGATTTTCGTTAGGGTAGTTGAATACTCGCTACTAGATGTTTTTCGTTAGGGTAGTTGAATACTCGCTACTAGATGTTTTTCGTTAGGGTAGTTGGACTACTTGATGCTGCTTATCCTACTGATTGATTTCCTGGCTCTTTGTGCAGCTCAATTATGGTAATTTTTGTTTTTGTTTGTGATCTTCGGATATCTTGTGTTCCCTGGTGTTTGATGCTTGGACTCACAACACTCTCTCTCATCTAAATCTTTATGTTTTGGTTCTTGTTGGTTTGGTTTATTGCTTGTCTAGATTAATACTGGGTCGTGCCCGAGTACAAAAAGTGTAGATTTTTTTATGGACAACGAGATTTGGAACTAAAAAGAAGTACAGGAAAACTGCAAAACAACCAGCGTTTACCATGGGTATCCCCAAATTTTTCAGATTCATCTCTGAGAGATGGCCGTTGATCTCGCAGTTGATCGACGAGAACCAGATCCCCGAGTTCGATAACCTCTATCTTGACATGAACTCCATCTTGCACACATGTACCCACTCCAACGACCTGTCAATACAAGGCGCCATGACCGACGATCAGATGTATGCTGCCATTTTCAGTTACATTGAGCACTTGTTTGAGATCATCAAGCCTGCCAAGGTGTTCTACATGGCCATCGATGGTGTGGCACCCCGTGCGAAGATGAATCAACAGCGTGCCCGTCGTTTCAGGACGGCGTACGAAGCTGAGGAGAACTTGAAGAAGGCGATTGCAAATGGTGAGGAGTTGCCCAAGGACGACCCATTCGACTCCAACGCCATCACGCCAGGTACCGAGTTCATGGCCAAGTTGACAGACAACTTGAAGTACTTTATTCACAAGAAGATCTCTGAGGATTCAGGCTGGGCTGGCATCCAGATTGTGCTCAGTGGCCACGAAGTTCCCGGAGAAGGTGAGCACAAAATCATGGACTATATCCGCACAATGAAGTCGCAAGAGTCGTACGACCCTAACTTGAGGCATTGTATATACGGTTTGGACGCCGACTTGATCATGCTCGGATTGCTGAGCCACGACCCACACTTTGCACTTTTGAGAGAGGAGGTGACGTTTGGACCACAGCGCAATGCAAACAAGACGGGTGACTTGCTGGACCAGAAGTTCTTCCTCTTGCACCTCTCGTTGTTACGAGAGTACCTTGCGTTGGAGTTCCTGGACTTGGAGGAGGTGTTGACGTTTGAGTACTCGTTTGAGCGTGTCTTGGACGACTTCATTTTGATCATGTACGTCATTGGTAACGATTTCTTACCGAACTTACCAGACTTGTTCATCAACAAGGGTGCGTTCCCGCTTTTGATCGAGACCTTCAAGCAGCTGTTAAAGGCTTCTGACGGCTACTTGAACGAGGGTGGCAAGATAAATTTGGCTCGTTTGCGCATCTGGTTGCTGTTCTTGTCTGAGTTTGAGTTGGAGAACTTCGAGAAGCAGGATGTGGACGTCGACTGGTTCAACAACAAGTTGGACCACATTTCCATCACTGGTGAAAAGAAGAGAAACCGGATAGGAAAGATGTTGATCTTGAAGGACCAGAAGAACCTCGTGGAATACGTTGGTCGCTGGCTCCTGAAGATCATCGGCACACCTGTGCTGGAGTTGGTGGAATTGGACACTAAGGGTGAATTGCCATCCTTGCCTCTCAAGTACGAGCTGGCCGAAGCCAACTTGGAATTCCTCAAGAAGTTTGCTTTGGAGGCCGGTTTGCTTATTGTGCACTCCAAGAACGACCAGACTTACGAGGCCAGATTAGACTTGGACGGATTGTCTCCATACGAAACACCTGAAGAGTTCTCCGAGCGTGTTGCCGAGACTCGTAAGTTGATAAGCAAGTACAACAGCGCGAATCTGTTTGACACAGAAGAGTTGATGAAGGATTCGAAAGATCTTTACGATAAAAAGTTCGTTGCGTGGAAGGACAAGTACTACTTGGACAAGTTGCACTTCCTGATAAACAGCAAGGAGGACTTGGTCGAAATGACCAAACATTATGTTGAGGGTTTACAATGGGTTTTGTATTATTATTACCGTGGTGTTCCGCTGTGGAACTGGTACTACCGTTACCACTATGCGCCACGTATTTCAGATATCGCCGTTGGTTTGGACTTGTGGTTGGATGGCGGCAAGGACATTGAGTTTGACATTTCCGAGCCTTTCAAGCCATTTGAGCAGTTGATGGCTGTGTTACCTGCGAGATCGCGCAAGTTGATGCCTGTTGTCTACAGGCCATTGATGACTGAAGACCACTCGCCAATCAAGGAGTTCTACCCTGACGAAGTGGATATCGATATGAATGGTAAGACTGCTTCGTGGGAAGCGGTTGTTTTGTTGGACTTTGTTAACGAGAAGAAGTTGTTGGATGTTCTCAAGCCAATTGAGAGCAAATTGACTCCAGAAGAGGCTAAGAGAAACTCCTTGGGTAAGGCCATTGACTTCATTTATAATCCACAAACGGATTACATATATCCATCTCCATTGCCAGGATTCTTCCACGACTTGGAGCACGACCGTTGTCATGAGGAAACGTTCGTGTTACCACCTGTCGATGGAGACATTTTTGTTGGTTTGCCAACTGGTGCAGTCACTGGTAAGGACATGCTTGCTGGATTCCCGACTTTGAGCACGATTCCATTCGACTATGAGTTGAAGTTGAACGAAGTCAAGGTTTTCCAGCAGCCATCTCGTTCTGAATCCATGATTTTGAGCATGGAGAACATTTGGGAGGACATGACGACCTCGCAGTTTGCGCACCAGTTTGTGAACAAGTTGGTGTACTCGAAGTGGCCATTTTTGAGAGAGTGTAAGGTTATCAAGGTTGTTGACCAAGAGTCCAAGTATGAAAGTGTCAAGACTAACAATGGACCACGTCGTCTTGTGACGTCCGCTATGGATACCGATGACCGCAGAGAGTTCAAGACTTCAATTAGACAAGTCAAGGAGCAGTACGACAAAACTAAGGGTATTCGCTTGGGAGAAATCGATGCATTGGTGTATGTTCAACCTGTCAACGGTTTGATTAGAAACCAGAAGGGTTCGTATGTGAAGACATACTCCAAGAATGTCGAGACCTACCCATTGCAGTTGATTGTGCGCGATGTTGTGAACAAGGACAAGCGTTACGCTAGTCGTCCACCATTGCCAATCGACCAGGAGTTCCCACTTGACTCGCAGGTTGTTTTCTTGGGTGATATGGGGTACGGTGCACCAGCTAAGGTTGTTGGATACGACGACAACAAGTTGAGTATCAAGATCTCGCAGATCCAGCAGTTGGCGGAGCCAAACGTTGGTAAGCGTAGAGCAGCCATTGAGGCCAAGGAGATCCGTTACCGCCCATCGTTCGAGGTGTCGAAGCAGCTCAAGCTCAACCCTCTTTTATTCTCTCGTTTGACCAGTGCTTACTTCATGGAAGGAGAGAAGAACCAGCGTGTTAACTTTGGTTTGGAGTTGAAGCATGATGGTAAGAGAACCAAGGTGTTGGGTTACACTAGAAAGTTCCCACAAAGCAAGTTCTGGGAGTACTCTCCATTGGCCGTTGCATTGATGAACGAATACATGAACAAGTTCCCCAAGTTCTTTGCCAACTTGAGAAAGAGAGACCCCAAGGACACCCCTCGTGCACTTGACTTGGTTTCTTCTGAGGAGTTGAAGGAGATGAAGACCTGGTTGAAGAATGCACGTGCCGACTTGATGACTGTCTCGTTGGAGAGTGAGGCTTTGACCAAGTTCAGTTATGACGCTATTGAGAACTACATTGAGAACTACATCCACCAGGATATTCCTCTCATCAACAAGGACATCAGAGGAGTTCCTCGTGAAGCTGTCTTGAACCCTGGTGAATCGTACCAGTTGTTGAGTTCGCAGAGATTTGAATTGGGTGACCGTATTGTGTACATCCAGGACTTTGGTAAGGTTCCTATCTTGTCCAAGGGTACCATTGTTGGAATCACTGCGATTGGCAGCAAGAGTTCTCTCTCGATCATTTTTGACGTTCCATTGCTCAATGGTAACACCATGAACGGTAAGTTGAAGCTGTCGAGAGGATTGGTTATTGACTCTTCTCTCGTCTTGAACTTGACCAACAAGCAGTTTGTCTACCACAGCAGAGCATCGCAAGGTAGAAAGACCATCACGGATGAGGAGAAGATGGCTCGTGCCCGTGCTCTCGAGAAGAAGAAGCAGCACGAGCAAGAGAAGAAGTTCAAGGAGGAGCAGGTCAAGAAGGAACAGGAGAAGAAGGTGAACGCCAAGCAGTCCAACGAGCTTTTGAGCTTGTTGAAGGGTAATGGCAAGAAGCCTGCGGAAGCTGCTGAACCAGAAAATGTCAACGGTTTGCCAAACTCCGATGCTGTCAAGAAGATCTACGGACAAATTTACCACAATGTGATGCACAATGGTGAAAATGGTCCAGGTCAACCACCAATGAACTATCCACCAAATCCAATGGGACCATACGGTGCTCCTATTCCTGTTGTTCCAGGCATTCCATTGCCTCCACAGTTCTTCCAACAGCAGTACCAACAGTACCCAGGTGCTCCACCACCAGGATTCCCTCCACAGCCACAGCCTCAAGCTCAACAGAAGCAGCCCGAGCAGCCAAGAGGTCAAAATGCAAAGCCTACGAGAGGAGGCCGTGGTAGAGGTGGAAACAGAGGTGGAAACAGAGGCAACAGAGGAGGTGCAAAGACCAACGGTAGAGGTGGTAAGCCAAGTGGCTCTGAGCGTCCAGCCGCAGTCCAAGCTGAGTAGATAGACTAGATGATTCCAGCACAAGGATGGTTTAGTGCAAATGGATAGATGTACATTTTTTGACATTAAGTGTATATACAAGGTTTATGTAAGATTATTGACAGAGTAGTTTGGGTGAGTAGACTGATGAAAGGTCGTGATACTAGGGACGTGGGACGTAGGGACTCATAATTGGGGGACGTAGTGACTCATAGATGTAACTTCATAGTTAAATATTCATTCTTCACTTGCGCCTCACTGTTCATGACTAAATGTCCTACTTTGGATCATCTTTACCATCTTCACCAGAGAAAGGTTGATTCACCTTTCTCTGTAACAACGTCGTGTGCCCTATGGTCTTATCACCGGGCAAGTTGACCAAGCCCAAAGACTCCCATTCGGACTTTTCCATCAACTTATTGTCCATACGGCAGCCCAAGTACTCCTTGGCTAACAAACGGCAGTTTGGGGCGTTCCGGTTTTCAGTGAAACGCATGCATTCCAAGTACCTGTTCATTTGATCGGCACACTCACCGAAGTGGTCGAGAGGGAACGATCCTCTTTCTGGTGGTGTTGGTGTCCACGTTCTAAAGTTACCTCCTGGAGCTCCACTTGCCATAGTTGATGATAATTTCAATAAAAAATCGTGCAATTGGTAGAAGTATTGTAAGTTCACTATTTGGTTTGAGCACACACAATGTGTTTTACTTCAAGAAAGTCCGATATGGTGTAACGGCTAGCACAGTTCGCTCTCACCGAGCAGACCGGGGTTCGACTCCCCGTATCGGAGTTTATTTTTTTGATATTTTTGATGATTAAAAAGAGGATTGCAAAAATATAGGTCGTACCCGGATTCGAACCGGGGTTGTTCGGATCAGAACCGAAAGTGATAACCACTACACTATACAACCTTTTCTTGTTGTAAATAAGGTTGAGCATGAACAAGTTTGGTAATACAATTACCCCATTAAAACCGTGTATTTTTGCTGTTGGCCCCTGTTGACGAGTACTGGTGTGCCATTCCTTCAAGACGCGCATTATATAACGCGTGGTCATAGTGATGTGTCAGGGGTGCTTATAAAAATGTGTAAGTTTCAGTGATAACGAGAGATCATAAATAGATAACGGTTTTCTCTGAAAGTAAATACCCCCCCACTTACCTCAGTCGTTCCAATTGCGATGGCGAACTTGAGCCCATCAATATCACTGGGATCTGATGGTGAGTGTGGTGAATATACTTCAGTAAGTGGTGATTCTAACACCTCACAACTTACTTCAGCACCTGGTGATTCTAACACTTCACAACTTACTTCAGCACTTGGTGATTTAAAACTACAAGAAGAAGAATACGAGTCTTCCGAGTCTTCTGACGAAGAAAGTCGTTGTTGTCCATGTTTCTTACAAAGCGTTGATCTTCTAAGAGATGGCATTGAAGAACCTACAGTTCTAACTGGTGAGCAGCAAGAGGATGAGGATATTGACGACCTTCTCACTTCATGGCGCATGATTGTAAATGATAGGCAAGAATTCAAAGAAACTGACCTAGGATGGTTTCAATTTACCCAATTGATTGGCAGTCTCCCTCCTGAAAATGATATCATGACCGTACTCAACTTTTTCAACTCGCTACCAGATAGCGAGACCACCATAAAGATGGAGATACATATGAAGGGCACTATTCACTGGAAGGACATGCAATATACTATTAAAAAAACCGCAGCTGCGAGGATTAATGAAAATCTAGATAGAATGGAAGCATTAGAGGCTAAGCTTACGCCTTACAAGCGATTCTTTCATTGCTATATGACCAGAATTCCTCCAGAAAATTCTGAGAGCGAAGATGAAGTGAGCCCAGGTGAAAACTCCGTAGTAGCCTGTCAGTATCCGAGAGATATCGAAATTCCGGCAGATGTTAAGAATGGCTTTATTGAAACTTTCCTCATGAGACTTGATATTATAGCGTGGATTCATATCGCCAATTGCAGGATTGTCCTCGACAAAGCCCATTTTTTTCAAATCCTTCATGAGGATACCCTCAAGTGGCTTGCATTTAGGCTTGGAATGGACGCAAATACGTTGGGTGTTACGGTCGAAGATGTTCGAGACCAAGTTCTCGTGGGTTTGGAGAATACAGTATTCGAAACGGATGCTAATTCATACTTCCATTTGCAGCCCATAATTGGAAACAATACTTCTTATTATCTAGCAAAAGTTCTCTATCTTCACGACGATCGCATTCAGGAGTACTTCACCGCGGCATTTCTTGACCCTATGGATGTTATTGTATCTTGGCAGGTTTTGGATAAATGTCCAAGGCCGGGTTTTGTCGCAGCCAGGGTTCAAATTAAACTTGGGACCGACCGCATTCCACCGAAAAACTTGAGCAGCTTCCTTCGCAGCAGTGAGATCATCAGAAAGAAGGTGTCTAAAGTGCTCAAATTCGCTTCAAAACCAGAAAAACGGTATGCTTTTCATGTTATTGAGACAATCCAACAAACCGTCCTTTTTTGCCGGCAATACTGTCAGTACTGTCGTACAACACTTCACTCCTTTCGAAAGTGTACTAAACGGCCTTGTAAAATTTGCGGCGGCAAACAGCACCTTGAAATACTGTGTCGAGAAGCATGCAGTTGTGGCCATTCTCCACAACATAGCAGGTCTAATTGTGGGAAAAAAGTGAAAAAAGTGGTTCCAAAGACACGGCATAGGCGTCGTTAGGGTCGGTGGGTTTTAAAGGGTATTTTGGAGTACTCTTCTTCCTATTTAGCGTTAATCTATGAAACAAAGTGTACCGGTTGCAAATGTTTAACAAAAATAAAGAGGTATTTGAAAGGACTAGATTCCCTAACAGTATTTCAGGATATCACATTTTATGATTTACAGGACTAATAGTAAATCGTAGCGTTGGTTTTATCGAAAGTGTATCAATAGGTCGTCAAATAGGCTTTCATTACGTTGATCAAATAGGTTGACATGGATTTCCACTTCTGGATCAAAAAAATCAAAAAATCACCTCCTCCTAACAATGGATAATGTGATAGAAACATCGCGGAATCCTAATGAATACCTTGAATCTAAGGCGGTGATGCGCGAGGAAAAACTCCAGCAGGAGTTCAGCAGGCTCCAAATCCCACCACCGTTTGCCACTGGCCCAAAAAATCTTCAGACGTTGCCCAATGCTCCACACATAATCAAAAGGAAATACAACTATCTTGAAGATAGAGCAGGGAATATCAAATTCCTCAATACATATTATGAAGATGATGACGATCCACTGGAAAGAGCTACTCCTTTTTCTGTAAACAAAGCGAATTATCGCCGAAATAAAGACTCCTTGCCGATGAAAGTTCGCGCACAGGGGTCCATTAGCGGTAAAAGAATAATGCAACTCGTACAGGAACTTGCTTCGGAACAAGTTGAAGCGCTCCAATTGAAACTCGCACAATACGATTATCTTATCCAATATTGTGGAGGTAAGGTAGTACGTCCGACTTCATACGACGCAGCATTCATGTACTTTGGTCGTCAAAGTGTCCTTCAATATCAGCTTATAGCGTGGAAAGTAATCGCCAATTGTTTTGTATATAGGGATCATGTTCATTTTGCTCAAATATATCTGGATGATCTCCTAGAGGTACAGAGGAACCATCTTCCCATAATGGCACTTCGTCATTTTTCAGCGCCAACCATGCGCGACTGCATTTATCACGTTCTAAAGTTGATCGTCTTCAGAGAGAAAGATAACTCTGCCTCTTTCACACTTGAGCCAATGCATTCGAAGCATGAGGTGTACCTTGTTCGTGGCCTACCACTGCCACGCTTTAGGGATTACTTTGCGTTAAGTTGCCTTGGAGAGTATGACCTGGTGACTTCATGGGAAGATACGGAAGACTATACAAGACCTCACTTGCAAGCTGCAATGGTGCATATTGACCGAGGGATGGACGATTCCATAAAGCATGAAATTTTTGGACCAAGACCTGTTGTGCCAGACAACGAGATTCGTGAACGAAGTTTTGTGCTTGGTGACCCCAATGACGATTTAGAGGAAACACTCGAAAAGGCTCGCATCACAAGGTCTTTGGAAGCGATCCTTTGTCGTGGAGTTACGTACTGTCTGCACTGTCACGGTACACTGCATAATGTTCTTGGATGTCCAATCCGGCCCTGTGTGCTCTGCAACAATAAGCGACACACTTCAGTGGAGTGCCCATTACGGTGCAAGTGCGGGTCTGGAACCCACAACATGGCATTTTGTCCCAAGGCTCCTACTTATACGGAAGCACTCTCAACCAACCTAGAAAGTATTAGAGAGGGCAGCGCTTACCGCGTGAGAAATGTATGAAGTATGGAAAATGGATCAGAAGAAGAGTGTAGGTCTGAAATAAAGTGTAGGTCTGAAGTAAAATGTAGGTCTGAAGTAAAGTGTAGGTCTGAAATAAAGTATAGGTCTATAGGTCTGAGTTAGAGAATAGGTCTATAGGTCTATAGGTCTGAGCTAGAGTATAGGTCTATAGATCTCAGCTGGTCTTGAATGCACTTGGAGTTGCAAAAAATAGGTCGTACCCGGATTCGAACCGGGGTTGTTCGGATCAGAACCGAAAGTGATAACCACTACACTATACAACCTAATTGTTGATAGTTTAGATGGGCTGCACTTTCACACGGAATAGAGCATTTTACATTGGGGCAAATTTACCATGGGTGTTCCTGGAACCGAAATGGTGATCCTATTAATTAGAAGTATTTTCCAGCGAAAAATTACATTCAATTTTCCCACACCCACAACCTGCCGCTTTTATTTCTCAAAGCAGCTTCAATCGTAAGCTCAAACGATACTTTAAAGCTCTCTTTTCTTCAATTGATAGATGATATTAACTTTTCAACCCTTTGAAAGACGATACGCCCTCTGATTAACCAGTTATCTTGCGTTCTCAGGTTCAAAACCTGTCAAGGAAATTTTTTACCCTAACCATCTGTTAATTCACTCTCACTTTAACTTCAATAACATCCGATATGGTGTAACGGCTAGCACAGTTCGCTCTCACCGAGCAGACCGGGGTTCGACTCCCCGTATCGGAGCTTCTTTTTTTTATCTCTTCTCAGATCAAACAGTTGATTTACAACCATATTTTTACTATCGCAACCTAGATCACATGCTGACCCTGCTATCGATTTGAGACCACCTTCATGTCATATTACTTCGATGAAGAACGAGGTCGATACTTCAAGGTCGTCAATGGAGCGCAAAATACGCCCCTGTTGAGCAAGTACCATAATAATGCCATTCAAGTTCAAAAGAGAACACAGGCCTTCAGAGACAGTGAGAAGAAGCAGAAGTTCGATAAGCATCAAAACGAAGGTCATCGCAACCTTGCTTTACAACGACAATCACTAGTTTATGGCTCAGGGTTGCTTAACATCAAGCTAGGAGCATACGATGCTTTGCTGCAATTCAACACTTTGGACTCATTGAGGATGAACTACGAAACCGCCGTTATAAACGAAGTCTATCTCACACAATTCGGAGATTATTCGGTTCATATAGCGGCTGATCGCAAAGCGTTGCGCTTCTATGACCTTGAGCAATGTGTACTTACATTAAAACTACCCAAAACTTACAATGCAAGTGCTGACACTGATTTCCTCGAACTCACCAATATCCTGAGCTCCAATGTCGCGTGTTTTGCTACCATTAATAAAGGCATTCTCGCCACCTGTGTTGTGGACGAGCAACTGGGTAAGCCCTACATGTCTCTATTCCATATTTGCATAGACAAACAGCCAATTGTGAACAACTACACTTCTGCATTAGTGCGATTCTGCAAAAGCTATAAGCTGCGACATAGTGAGATTTTGCTGCACTTGTGCAACAGCTACGATTTACCGGAGAAGAGTAATCGCCTGCCGAAACAGCTATTAGCAGAAGCTAACAAACAGCTTCAAGGATGTACAGACTCGATATCAGTGGTCGATGAGTTCATCAGGAGGCAAAAACACCAGCCTTTCGACTATTTTGAGAGCAATAGCACAGCATCGTTGAAAGTACGCGCAATTCAGGTATTTGCTTCCAAGACTGAATTTGGGTTCGTGGTGAACGGTCACTGTATTAGGGTAGGGTACTCTAAATTGCCCAACTTGTACAATCTACGTCTCAACAAAGTGCCTGTGGGTGAATTGGTAGATGCCTGTGGAAAATTGTTCATTGTTAGAGGAAGGAGCATTACTTCATACGGTAATACCAAGAAGGATAGCAAAGCGCACAAATTCGAGAGCTACATAAACCATGTGGTCCCTATTGCAAATAAACTATTTGTGGTTACAAAAAATAGAGCATACTTATTGGACCTTGACTTGAATGAACACGACTTGGGGCCAGTGTTGAATAACACTACTGCACGGCAAGTAGTGCACACAATGGGCAACGAATTTGTTGTTCTAAATGAAGATTTAACACTGTTGGTCATATACAGCGTCAAAAGGGCTACAGAAGGAGGAATGCACAAGAAGAAAGTCCACGTCGATGCTCCACAAGGAGCAAAGAGGTTGTTAGGAATGAGTGGACTGTTGCGACTTGTTTATCAGCAAGAAAGTTAATGAATAAAATGAAAACCCTTCTGCAAACCCTTTATGATTGGATTTTTGTGGCATGCTGCAACACACACAATAACTTTTCATGATCCATGTTAACTTCACCATCTTGAGAGCCTTCTCCAGCCAAGTTTTCCAATTCCTGGAAGGTTATACGATCAGCTTCGTTGATTTCAGTCATCCTGCCAATCAACTCAGACATGAATCTGAGGTAAGCAACTGGATTGTTCACAAATTGAAGGTGTTTCAACTTAGTTGGGACTTTTCCTTCAGACTTCTCCCGATACGTGAAGTCGTTCAAGTCGCACGTGTCAAAGAGCGGTGCCCCGTTGGTGAATACGTTATAAAAAACACATCCTAAAGCGAATATTTCTTTGGCCTCGGCAATCCGCCGTATCGTTGCATCCTTAAGAAATGGTCCCTCAAATTCGCCAGATTCACATTTCGGCAGCGACAAGTATCCTTGAGTTCCATTCAGATAGACATCGTACCTGTTGTGAAAGCTATTATCCAAGTCTGAAGTTGTCGCCAACCCAAAGTCGACTAACCTGATTTCTAGGGTATCCTTGTTGATCATGATGTTTTCAGGTTTAAGATCATTATGGCATATCGAGTTTTCATAGCAGTGCACAACTGCGCTGAGAATATTCTGCACAACCATAGATGCCTTGTACATATCATCCATCAAGTACGGACACTGATAAAACAAATCCTGAAGATCACAACCCTCAAAATACTCTTGTATAAGCAATGCACTATTGCTGTTAATGTCGTCAGAAACCATGACGTCGATTGTTCTGCAGACAAACCTGCTGGACAACGTTTGAGTGCAGGCATACTCATTTCCAATGAATTTTAGCGAACTTCGGGCAGTGACCTTGGTCCACTTCACTGCAAATTTCTTAGCCTGTCTCTCAAACAAATAAATAGTCCCAAATGAACCCCTTCCTAGAACACGAGTGGGATAGCCGTATAGCTCTACCAAGTTCGAAGAGCTGTAGAATAGAGGTGCCACTGTAGTTTTCTTATCGCGAACTGCCTCTATATTCTGCGCAAGTGCTAGTCCCACTTCTTTGGCTTCGTCATTCTCAGGAATTGCCGAGCGAAACTGACAAAGCTTCAAAATTGTTGATTTCGAAAGCGGTAGAAGGCCTTCAATGTCATCCTCATCTGATGTTGTGGGTGGTAGTTCACCATTTACCAACCTTATATTTGCTTGTTCTTCTTTCTGCAAGCATACTTGTTGGAGCTTTGCCCATTCGTCAGCTTTATAGCCTTGTAGGAAGGAAATCTGAGGAGGCCAAACTGAAAAGAAAGTCATTTGGATATCATTAACTAAGAGCGTTACATTTTATAAATAGGATTGCACATAATAGTATATGCTTTCAAAAAATTGGAATGCTTTCGCAGCCAAACATAAAAAAAATTAAACTCCGATACGGGGAGTCGAACCCCGGTCTGCTCGGTGAGAGCGAACTGTGCTAGCCGTTACACCATATCGGATATTTGTTGAGTTTAAAGACGCTAGATAATTTTTAACAAGTTGTAGAAGGGAAGGCTGCAAAACCTTTTGTAGTGTTGAATACTTTTAGAAAGAAGTGGCTTCGATGTATAGAGTATAGCGACTGTAAATTATGCTAATAGGTTGAATTTTATTTTGAATAAAGTCTTTTTAAAGCTACTTAACCTATTGAAATCAGGTTCCAATATTTCCAAGTTTTAAACAAAATTCATTGAAAATAGCGAGGAAATAAAATCATGTCAATACATCCAACATCAATTGACCAGCTAGAACTGTACGATTATTAGTGGCCTTCAAAGGGAAAATTGATACCATTTAATATGGGGTTAGTTTGGGATTCAAAAAAGAAGCTCCGATACGGGGAGTCGAACCCCGGTCTGCTCGGTGAGAGCGAACTGTGCTAGCCGTTACACCATATCGGATTTTTGTTAAGAGGAATAGCCTTCTTGTAAACTCGCAAAGCTTGCATTAGCTTTCACTTTGGCCCGCAACTCTGACTGCAGACCGTTTAGACCAAAAGAGATTGCAGAAGTTTGGCAACAATATAGACTCGTTTCTTTCCAAAGTATGAATGTTTTGAATAACTAGGAAATTTGACATACAGCGAAGCCTATTTGGTGAAATTCTATAACAAAACATCAACTCTTCGGACGTTTTACCAGTGATGTTCTTTAAGTGAAGATGTAATTACATCTCAATCTTCTTGAAGTTTACTCTATTAGAATCAAGTACATTTAGAGTACCACAAATTGGCGAAGTTGGAATTGTCAGCAAATCTTTCTTTTTCACTCATCTTGAGATGAGCACTAAATATAGTGATAAACCAAAGAACCCAGAAACAACCCTTCATGGGCAGCTCTTCAATGGTTGCAAAAAAAGACTCCGATACGGGGAGTCGAACCCCGGTCTGCTCGGTGAGAGCGAACTGTGCTAGCCGTTACACCATATCGGATGTACAAGAACTTATACACATGTTTACAAAGGATGTGAATGCCCTAAATACAAAGAGTACCTCCATTCACCAACCTATTCCTCTTGAGTTTGCACATTCACCAATTTCTCTATTCCTCTTAAGTTTCTCCATTTGATCTCCTCTTGAATTTCTCTATTCCTCTCGCCTCCAACAAAAATGAACTCACAGCTGGGCTGCAAAAAAGAAGCTCCGATACGGGGAGTCGAACCCCGGTCTGCTCGGTGAGAGCGAACTGTGCTAGCCGTTACACCATATCGGATGATAACTGAAAATTTCTTCCCCGCCTGAGCTCACGAGATAACATATGAGTTTGACAGCCTGCAGGTAAAGATAAAATAACGATGATTAAGAGTCACAATCGGCAAGATTGGAATCACATTTGAAAAGCGGGGAATGATCCTTTTGGCCGACGTTTTATCCAAAGTCCGGGACACGTAAAATTCCAGATGAGATGTGAAATTGTCAGCTCGGGGAAATGCTGCGCTACAAAGACCGACAAGAATCAATTAAGGTTGTATAAAAGAATCAATTAAGGTTGATAAAAGAATCAATTAAGGTTAAATAGATGACTGTGGGGAATTGGTTGCAGGCTGATACTACGCCGGAAAGTTACGGAAATCATGCATCTAATATATATACAGTCAATATATTAACGGTTTGACAGGTGGTGACTAGCAAGTCTTGGACTTGGTCATCCCCCTAATTTAAATTAGACAAGAAGTCATGACTTGTCTAGAGTCGTACTCTGCAGGTTGTCTGCGAGTTATCGACAACTTTTCTTCTTCATCATAGTCATCGGTTTCAGTTATCACATGTCGTAAATAATCACATTATAGGATCGTAATTATAAGTGATCATCAGAAAAGTCAGAAATCAGAAATCATCAGAATCACCATAATCACTCAAGCACTCAATCTCTCCATTACTTCTTCACGTAGTTCTCGTAAGCCTTGCTGTTGAAGTTACCAAACTTGTAGTCAATGTCCAACAACAACTTGATGGCATCCTGGGACTTGTAGATGTACTCGGCAGGCAACTTGACGAGAGCATCATCGATCTTGCTGGCTGGAGCAAGAGTGGAATTGTTCAAGTAGACAATTCTCTCGTTCTTACCCTGGGAGTTGAAGACCTGGTCGTTGGTCAAGTTGTAGACACCTGGGTAACCCGAGATGGTCTTGAAGTTGGACTCTCTGGTCACTGGAGGGTTCAATGGGAACAAGTTCTGCAACAATTCGTAGGATGCAAGAGTGAAACCGAACTGAGGCGACGATCTAAACACTCTTGCAAGAGAACCCTTGAAGAATGCACCGAAACCTTCCTCCTTCAAAATCACACCGGCAGCATGGCCGATACCTCTGTACTTGGTCTCGTGCAGTTTCAGCTCAACCTGTAATCTAGTCTTGATGACATCTGCAGGGGTGGTGAAGAACGCGGCTGGAGCACCTGCAAGGGCACCGGAGATCAACAACTGCCACGACAGCAAACGGTGGGACTTGTTGGTGTCGTTAGGGTCAAAGTTGAAGAGAACCTTCTTCAAGTTGGCGTAGGTTGGGAAGTAAATGGCCGAGAATGGGACATCTCTCAACAAACATGCCAGAGCACCCTTATACAAACCCTTCAAACCCAACTGTTTTATGATCTGCGAAGCGTTCAAACGCTTCAATGGGATCTCACCAGGCATAGCGGCCTTGCTACCACCCTGCATTTGCAATCTAATCTTGACGATTTCAAGAGGGTTGGTGAAGATGACCTGACAACCACCAGCAGACATACCAGCGGCGATTTCCCAAGCCATGGTGATCTTACCGTCGTCAGTGGTACCGATCTTACGGACCAAATCATTGACAGTCAACTTGATGGCCTTTTCTGGGGCAACACCAACCAATTGTGCACCAAGACCGGAGTACAATCCCTTGAAACCCTCGGCCTTGACGATCTTCTTGAAACAGTCCAACGAGTTGTCATACACAGCCTTGTGTCTTTGGGCCTGCATTCTGGTCTTGACCAAATCGATAGGATACACCACGGTGGCACCAATACAGCCTGCAATGGAACCCAAGAAGAACGAGTAGAGCGAGTCGAAGATTGGGTAAAGCGAGAAGTTGTCGGTATCGTCACCAAACTTGAGACCAGACGCATGTCTGGTCTCTGGGTGGTCGAACATCGAGTACAAGACCTCCTTACTGTTGTTGTTATAGTTTGGGTTCAAGAAGGAAATGAGTTCCTTACGAGGAATGTTATCGTCACTCTTCTTGTTGATCAAGTGGAAGAGCAAGTCGATCTCAGTGATCAGAACAGGCTTGAAGTTAGACGACTTAAGAAGGTGGTCGTTCAAGTGGTTGTACAAGTCGAGTTTGTTGATCACAATGTCATCTTTGTCACGACGAGTAGGAGGACTGTTAGCCACAACCTCATTGATCAAGTCAACCTTACTCAAGGTGTCGTAGACAAACAACACGTTGGAAAAGGTGTAGCTGTCCTGGTGCTCTGGGAAGAAATCGGTGATGTTACCCAAGTTTCCCTTCAACTTCGACGACAACTTGTGGTTCAAGTTGTTTTTGATAAGGTGGATCATCTGCTCACTGTTGATGGTACCGGCTTTACCAGCCAACACCTCAAAGTTACCAATCAACTTGGTGACTGGGAGATAGTTAATCAACAGCACAAAGTCGTTGAACTGTATCAGTCCATATGGTTCAAAGAAACGCACAAGGTAGGTCCAGTTCAACTTGGCCAGCTTTGGCTGATAATTGGGGTCGATCGACTTGTTCAACTTGTTCAAAACCTCAGTACACTGCTCGTAGGTCAACTTCGCGCTGGTGCTGTGGTTGTTGGAGACAAATTGGTAGAGAACCTTGAACTCACCATCGAGCGAGGTCAAGGTGCTGATGAATGAGGTCCAGTCGCGTTTGGTCACGTAACCTTTTTGTTGCTGGTCGGCAATTAAGTACAACAAACCAAATGCATCTTTTGGAATATCCAGCTGGAATGGCGCAACGATGTCGTTGAACGAACTCAAGGTGAGAACGTTTTCGTTAGCAGCCTCGCTGAAAGTGGCGAACTGATCAAAGATCTCGCCGGCCTTTGTCTCTGACATGGTGGAGAAAAGAAAGTGTTGAACTATTTACTGAAAATTCGCTCGCTTTTATTGTGCCCTGAGTCCGCTTTGGGAAGAATCGCCGTTTGCGGGTGCCTTACAAAAATTTCTCGGGAAAACAATTCTCTCATTGGCCGAAAATGGAAGTGGAGTCAAGTCTGGGGAAATCCTCTCGTGGTCCACGCCGACTTCACACGATGTTATACGCAGGGCGGGTCCGGAGATTTGCGCGCTTGCTGCTGCTTTTGTCACCGAAAGCGCGGGTGCCCTCCCCCATTCTTCCTGTGATTCACTACCCCGCCGTTCATCCGAGGCATCGGTTCACCGGCATGACACGTCTATTTCCACGAGAAAAAATAAATCCTCCGATACGGGGAGTCGAACCCCGGTCTGCTCGGTGAGAGCGAACTGTGCTAGCCGTTACACCATATCGGATGTTATAAGTGAAAAGGGATTGGGAGGGAATAAACCAGGAGATAGCAGAATAATTCAATCTGACTATAGCTCAACCGCGTACCTGAGCACCTACGCTAACTCAAATAAACCCGGTTGCCTACGATCATCCAGGACCATCGCTCACTCATCTAATCCCACTCCTAAACCGACTCCTAAACCCACTTCTAAACCCACCTAATCCCTCATTACCTCCTCTTATCAATTCACTCTATACCGAGGATCCACTTCTTGGCATTTCGAAGCACTGGTCATGGTTTTGAATGGACCTGGTTAAACTAGCCTATTTACTCGTATGGTTTTGATACTGTTATCTAAATCTGGTTTTGAAGCATTTAGTCAGATTAATTTTTCTGCAGCAATCTGCCAATTTGCAACTAGAATGTTCAGCGATGATAGCAAATGGTTTATGATAAAGCCGAAAAGAATGAACGGAACACGTGTGACAATCAATGAGTGGCGAAAACAATCACTACAGGTATTGGTACATCAATTGGGTACATCAATTGGGTACAATTGGCAACAAAATCATTGCAATTCCACAACCATTTCAACCATTTCAACCATTCCCATTACTTCCATTCCCATTACTTCCATTCCCCTTACATCCATTCCCATTACTTCCATTCCCCTTACGTCCATTCTATCTACTACCAAAAATTTATACTTGAGCTCTCAACCTTGCTTGTTGCATTCAGTAATCTATAAAAGCTCACTATCTTCCCCATTTTTATATCTTCCACCCACAATGCTTTTCAAATCCCTCTTATACCTCTCCCTCAGCATCGGCGCTATTGCTGACAACTGCCAAATCAACGATTGCGGCACTCAAGGCTTGAACTCCGGCTGGCAAAGCTACTACAACGCCAGACCAATGGACGATTCACGGACCCACGAAAACACCGCGGACTTGAAGGACAAGTTCAACAACAACCCAGTGACCCGTGTCAAGTCACAAGATGACATGACGGACGCAAATTTCCCTGCGTGCGTTGCGTACACCAATGCTGATGCCATCTTGATTATCCAAAACGATTCTGGTGCCGACCAGGACGTTCAAGCAGACGTCGTCAACCAGTTCATGGACTTTGCGTGGGACCACACGGACAGACAGTGCCGTGGAGGTGTTTCCGAGTGTGGGTCCATTTCTTCCAAGCAGTGTGATGAACTTGCCAGTACTGGGTGGTCGCTCAGCATCTATAAACGGTCCAATTTGTGGGGAGATTGCGACAACCGTGGTGGCTGGTGCCATGGTAACGGGATCAATGCTCAGTGTTATATCATGAATTGAAATTGTCGGTGCAGCAATGCTTAGTGGTATTTTTAGTAAGGTCGACATTCGAAATATACGTTGATCATCATTGCAGTAGGTTAGCGATTTGGTTTATCACCAACATTGTAGGCTTCCACAATTTAGTTATGATCATCATTGTAGGCTCTTTTCTTTATGATCATCGTTGTAGGCTCTTTTCTTTATGAACATCATTGTAGTTCAACCTCAAGATCACTCATATTCTACCGTCCACTTTCCTCATATCGAGCTCCGCTCGATATTCTAGAACACTCCTATTCTACCTTTTCCTCATATCGACCGCTCGATATTCTTGATCACTCCTATTCTACCCTTCATTTTCCTCATAACTCTCATTGATCTTCGCTCGATATCGGTTAGTCCAAATCCACCTCATAACTCTCATTGATCTTCCCCTCGAGCTTCTTGAACCCCACGTCGTTTTGCAGCCGCAACACCAACGTCTCGAACCCATTGGACCTGTCTATTCCGTCCCACAAGCACCCTGCGGTGATGTTGAACCTGTTTGGAGGCACCACTCCCCCGGTGTAGTGGTAGCGATCGTCCTCAACGGGCTCATTGCCCGCAAACACTGGCATGGGGTCGTCATACACGTACTTTCGCTTGGGTGCGGGTCGCGACTGGCGCTCAATCTCGTCCTCCAGGAGCTTTACCTCGTGTGATTGGGGCTGTTGGTTTTTCAACTCTTGCCGTTTTTGTTCGATGTCCACAATACGACCCGATGAGTCTCTGTAGATGGTGCTTGAAGCCCTTTGTTCTTTGGTATCTGATGAATCTCCCGACTCTTTGGTGTTCCTTGACTCTTTGGTGTTCCTTGACTCTTTGGTATCTGTTGTGTCTAAACTATGGTTGTCTTTTGGCGCCTGACCATCATCTATTCGCTTGAAGCCTTTAAACTCTTTTGTTGCAACCACTGGAGCCTCATCGAGATCCTCTGGTTCGGGGTCGTGCTCGTTCGCTAGCAGCAGCTGAACCACCACCACGCGCGTGGGCTTGGATTTCTTCTTGCTTTTACCAGATCCGAGGTATTTGGAAAGGTAATCAGCTCTTGACATAAGAAGATTTGAGTAGGAATAGAATTTAAGATGATTGGAATTACAAAAAATATACAATTATTAAACTTCATTACATGACAATCATTCCAATTAACATCATACAATCATTAATCTTCATTACATCACAATCATTCCAATTAACATCATACAATCATTAAACTTCATTACATGACAATCATTGCAATTAACATCATACAATCACTACAATTAATATCATTATATCATTACAGTTAACATCATCACATTTAATCCTCATTTACATTCCAATCACTACAATTACATTACATCATTACAATTAACATCATCACAATTAATCCTCATTTACATTCCAATCTACAATTAACTTCATACAATCATTAAACTTCATTACATTACAATCATTCCAATTAACATCATACAATCATTAAACTTCATTACATGACAATCATTGCAATTAACATCATACAATCATTAAACTTCATTACATGACAATCATTCCAATTAACATCATACAATCATTAAACTTCATTACATTACAATCACTACAATTAATATCATTATATCATTACAGTTAACATCATCACAATTAATCCTCATTTACATTCCAATCACTACAATTACATTACATCATTTCAACTAACATCATCACATTTAATCCTCATTTACATTCCAATCACTACAATTACATTACATCATTTCAACTAACATCATCACATTTAATCCTCATTTACATTCCAATCTACAATTAACTTCATCAAATTCAATCCTCATTTACATTCATTTTCATCTAATGTATCTATCGACTCAACATCTCCACTTCTCTAATTCCACCCTACCTCAACTTATTCACCTGGTTATGCAACTGGGCCATCACCTCGCACAACTCCATAAACAAGTTGTACTGCGACTTGATCACCTGGACAATGTTAAACAAGTTGCCGAAACCCTCGTTGCACAGCCTCTCCAAGCCGGCTAACACCGCCTCCAACTCGCTCACCAACTGCTCGTAGCTCCCCAACACCTCGTAGTACTTCTTGATCTTCTTGATGAAAAAGTCGTTCAAGTGGAACGACAGCAGGAGACGCGTGCCCGGCGTCGAGAGCTCCGTTATCAACTGCATGATCTTCGTTATGTCGTCGGTCAACTCGTTGTTCAACGACTTGAGCAGCGCCAAGTGCGACTGGTCAAACTTGAGCGCCTGTTTGGTCGACATGAGCTTGTTGCGCAAGTAGTTGATGTCCTTGGGGATGGACTCTATGATGCTGGCGTGTTTCTGGCGGTCGCTTTCCAACGTCGTGGCAGTCAAATGCTGGGTATTTATGTAGGTGTCGAACTGCTCGAGCTCTTGCTTCACTGCGGGAGGAAGCAGCCCCACACGGCTCATTCCAGAGAGCTGTTGAGTGGCCCCCGCGGGTCTGAGAAGACCAGAAGAGTTGTTTCCAAGGAGACCGGAAGTGGAAGAGTTGTTTCCAAGGAGACCGGAAGTGGAAGAGTTGTTTCCAAGGAGACCGGAAGTGGAAGAGTTGTTTCCAAGGAGACCGGAAGTGGAAGAGTTGTTTCCAAAGAGTCCCCCAGAAGTGGTTCCAGAAGCAGCAGCATTATTTCCAAAAAGTCCCCCACTTGTTCCGGTACCTGTTTTACCAGAGTTTCCAAAGAGACCTCCAGAGTTGGAGTTATTACCAAAGAGACCTCCAGAAGTGTTGGTGTTGTTGGTGTTGTTACCAAAGAGACCTCCAGTGTTGTTGGTGTTGTTGGTGTTGTTACCAAAGAGACCTCCAGAAGTGTTGGTGTTGTTGTTGGAGTTATTACCAAAGAGACCTCCAGTGTTGTTGGTGTTGTTGTTGGAGTTATTACCAAAGAGACCTCCAGAAGTGTTGTTGTTGTTAGTGTTGTTATTACCAAAGAGTCCTCCAGTGCTGTTGGTGTTGTTGTTATTATTGTTGTTATTACCAAAAAGTCCTCTATTTGCGTTATTGTTGCCAAACAATCCACCAGATGTATTCGATGCTGATGCATTCGGTGTATTCGATGTATTATTACCTCCAAACAACCCACCAGTAGTACCTCCAGTCGTACCAGAACCTCCTCCAAAACCAGTACTACCGTTATTTCCAAAACCACTGCTACCATTGTTATTCCCAAACCCAGTAGCATTCCCAGTTCCACCTCCAAACCCAGCCGGCTTCGATCCAAACAATCCCCCACTAGTGTTGCCGCCAGTGTTGCTTGCGTTGCCACCTCCGAACAACCCTCCGCTTTGGTTTGCAGCGCCAGTGTTGGTCTGATTGGCGTTGTTTGCGCTAGCGCCAAAGAGTCCACCAGCGGTTCCCTGAGGCTTCGAACCAAAGAGACCACCGGACGAAGTTGCGGAATTTCCACCGAAGAGACCGCCGGACGTGCCCGTGTTGGCCGCGGCGTTGTTGTTGGCGCCAAACAAGCCTCCGCTCGCGGGCGCCGCGGTCGCAGTGCTAGATCCAAACATGGTGTTGAGTTGAATTTTTTTCGATGAGAGTAAATATTGATTTTATGAAGCTCCGACCAGAGTTTCTCCGGCGCATTGACGCGTTGCTTGAGCAGGAGATGGGTGTGGCGCAGGCGGAGAACGAGCGTGTGATCCACGATCTCTCGGAGCAGGTGGTGTTGCTACAAGAAGAGGTGAGGATGTGGAAGGACAAGTATGAGGAGTTGAGTAAGAAGGATAGGGTTAGGCCAAAGTTGAGAGGTAATGAAAGGAGATTGGACAAGAATCTGATAGACAATTTGATAAAGAGAAGACAAAGTGAGAGGAATAACGAAACACAGAGGAATATCGAAACACACAGGAATAACGAGAGTGACGGGAATATAAAGTTGACAAATGATAACAGGAATAACAAGTTGACATATGATAACAGGAATAACAAATTGATAAATGATATCAGGAATGGTGAGAATGACGGTAATAACAAGTTGACAAATGATATCCGAAATGGTGAGAATAACAGGAACTACGAGAACAAATCAAATGACAAGTTAACTGGTGTTTTCAATTCCAACCCTTCTCTCCCCTCGCTGAGCCCCCCAAAACTGAGTCCCAGGAAGATGATGTCGATGTACATGGGCCGCGGAATGCGCGAGATTCCCGATTTGCGCAGCAAGTCGTTGTACGCGACGGTGGTGCGGTCGGACGACGAGGACTTTCACATTCTCCCCACGCAGTATTCGGATGACGATAGTGTGGATGTGTATAGGAAGTCGCCGATAAAGGTTTCACCGAAGCAAAACCAGAAGAAATTTCGTGAGAGGTCGATTCAGTCTGAAGAGTCGATTGAAAATAATGACAAGTTGATTCATGAAGAGTCAGATAATGAAAAGTCGATTCATGAAAATTCGATTCAAGAAAAGTATGAAAAGTCGATTCATAAGTCAATTCATGAAAATAATGAAAAGTCGAATCATAAGTCAGTTCATAAGTCAATTCAGTTGATTAATGAAAAGTCGAGCATTCAGGTTCCCTCAGACGATTCTCCAGAAAAGACAATTCTCAGCTCCCCAGAAAAGGAAAAGATACTCAGCTCCCCGGAAAAGGGAAAGATACTCAGCTCCCCAGAAAAGAGGACAATTATTAGCTCCCCAGAAAAGAGGACCATTCTTAGCTCCCCAGGAAAGAGAACAATTCTTAGTTCCCCAGAAAAGATCGTGAGTTCTCAGGATGAGATGGTTAGCAGCTCGCCAGATAAAAATGGAGAAGATAATAAGGAAAGAGAAGATAGAACAGGCGATATCAAATATTCTTCTGACCAGTCCACCTCAAATTCCGCTTCCATCTCCCCTATCAAAATTCCCCGTGATCCCCCAAGGAAACTCCGAGAATCTCCGCTGCGAGCCATGAGGGATTGCAAGAAGGATCTTGGTGAGGGTTTTGATAAGGACTTTAAGGATCTCAAGGATTCTAAGGATTTCAAGCTTGATAAGGACCTTGGGAAGGATTTTGATCGCGGGTCGTCGCAGGTCGAGGACTCGGAGGACGAGGTGGAATTTCGCATTCCAGATATGCCACGACCATACACTATTCTCCAACGACGGGACTTTCTACAAAAGTACTACCATGCCAAGATCGCGGAGTTGCGGATGAACCTCGCGGCGAACCCCATCAGCGAGCAGCGATGGATCATCAGCGACTTCAAGCCCAACAGCGCGTACGACAGCAGGTTTCTGAAGACCGTGGGCGAGGGCAGCACCAAGCGACGTTTAGGGATGACCTGGGGAGAGGAGGAGAACAGGAAGCGGTTCCACAAGCTCACAGGAGAGGAAGAGAACAGGAAGAGGTCCAAAGGAGAGGAGGAGAACAAGAAGAGGTCCAAAGGAGAGGAGGAGCTTAAATTAAAAGGTGATCCAAATAGACATGAATCTAACCAGTACCAACAGTATGAAGACAAGTTGAGCCAGATCTACGACAAGTTTCCGTCTCCGCCGGGGTTCATGACGAGCGAGTTTCCCAGCACGCAAGAGCAGCAGCGGCGGCGGGAGATTGTGCAAGAGCGGCAAGCGCGGAGGGTGGAGAGGAGGGTTGCGGAGTGTTTGAAGGTTCGTGGGGGGCACCAGGTCGGGGAGTTTGTGTTTGTGTATGAGGTTGTGAATGAGTATGTTCGGCAAGGGAGGTGGTATGTGAGGGAGTAGGGATGGGAGTGATGAGGAGTGATGAGGAGTGATGGGGAGTGATAAGGAATAAGGAATGGAGTAGGGATAAGGAATGGATAAGGAATGGAATAAGGAATAAGGAATTGTAGAATAGAATAGTGAATGGAATAGGAAATATAGAATGTAGAATAGAATAATAAGGAATGGGTGGAATTAGGTATGAAGAACTAGATTTAAAGAAGTAGAATCAGGTGTAGGAATAATATGATTTAAGATGGAGGAAGACGTTTAACTTAGAATAGACGATTATCATGTTTCAATTTATATTGTGATGCTGGTACTTTTATCTGATCCTAGACTTTTTGTTCTAGTGACATCCAATACTTTTATCTAGACATGATTTTATTTAGTACATCTTATCGTTTATCTCTAAAAGCAGTCCTTATAGTTGAACGCTTACAATTTTATGATATCACGATTACTTTATCTACACTATCATTTCACCTACACTTTACCTCACCATCACTTTACTTACACTTTACCAACACTATCATTTTACTTACACTTTACCAACACTATCATTTTACTTACACTTTACCAACACTATCATTTTACTTACACTTTACCAACACTATCATTTTACTTACACTTTACCAACACTATCATTTTACTTACACTTTACCAACACTATCATTTTACTTACACTTTACCAACACTATCATTTTACTTACACTTTACCAACACTATCATTTTACTTACACTTTACCAACACTATCACTTTACCTTCACCCGCACTATCACTTTACCTTCACCTACGCTACCACCTTACATTCACCTACACTACCACCTTACCTAAAATTCACGGACCCTACCACCTTACCTTCACAGACCCTACCACCTATACCCTCAGTCATGTTTTTTGTACACCGATCGGTCGATCGCAGATCCAATTACGATGATATTTTCAGGAATGGATTTCAGATGAAGACTACAATACAAAAATACTATAACAGTATAAGGTATACCAAATTCTCACATCAATAATCACTCTTCCTCATATCACTCTTCCTACAGTCTTCCTTAATCTACACTCTTCTTCAGACTTCCTCATACCCCCTCATACCCTCTCATATCACTATCCTTCTTTATTCGTACCTTATCCACTTCCTGTACCGCAGTCACCGCTTTATTCTGTTCTAGGCATGGCATCGCCATGACAAGGCTCCCCTTCAAATGACCAAAAAGGTTAGGTGTGCAGGAAGTGTACGCAAAGTCGAATTAGCAACCAGGATCGTAACCATAATGGGAGGTAGTGGGTAGATGGCTAGAGATGGGAGACGAGTAGATGGGTAGATGGAGGGAGATGGAGGAAGATGGAGATACAGCGTTAAGAGATATGTAGATATATATAGATTTTGGGAAATGGAGGTATTGTGCCTATTATTAAATATCAAATTTTAAAAGTACTCTATATACACTTCTAAATTTTTCGGTATACAATGCTTCTATAAAGCTTTCTTTAAAGCTTTGTTAGATTTCTTATATAAAGCTTTCCTAGGTTTCCTGGCTTTCTTATCTTTCTTATGTTTCTTTTGTAAAGCCCTTATAAATACCTCCCTTCCTCTTCTCCTTCCTCTTTTCCTCCATTCCTCCATTCCTCCTCTTACCGGATTTGCAATATTTACATTCATACAATCCGTTTCGTACCAATTATTATCACCATATTATTCTCCGTTTGTGACCTCCAATTGCATCGGCTATTCAAAAACCTCCCTCATCCCTTCGTAGATATCCGCACTATGGGGTAGGGGTGCCATCTGAGCCTCCAGTGCTAAACATGGACATTTTCGACAACTGCCGAGTTGCTTTTTATCCAGCACATGCAGGCCCAAATGTCCTCAGCTCAATACTGGCCAGACCGCACGTGACCTAATTTGGCGACATGCTGAATCATACACAAAGGAGATCAAGTTGACGGTAGAGGGGACTGAGTGATAGATTAATAATCTTCACTTGAGAATCATCGTACCATGATAATTCACTGAAAGTGCGGTCTATTCATCGATTGAAAGTATGATCTATTTCTCATTTCACCTCCATTCACCTCCATCCACCGAACACCTGTTCTCGACTACCCTGCCCACTACATCACCATGTCTCATTCCATTAACCTTCCCTTCCTCAGTCCCCTGTAATAAAAGCAATTTATTACAAAACCAAAAGAAGAAACCAAAATGTGTAAACCTTCCCAAACCAGGATTCGTTAATGCTACCAATCCCGGCTGGCGTAAGCATTTTTTTTTTCTCCCTTCCAAGCTTTGTGTAGTAGGTTTGAGTAAGTATTTTTCTACGCCATTCTCCTTATAAATATTTCGGATCGCTTTGCTTTAAATTCTACAACACTTTCTTTTGAGTCGATGGTAGCAGGCTGCTAGTTCTTGTCCACGAAACTTCCCGCATAACGACCGCCACGAGCTAACAGACACTACTACTACCCACAAATCAACCACACATTCCAATTTTTTTCCTACTTTTACCCTTCACACAGCGGCTAATTTTCCTCTCGACTGGGACCAGACATACCTGTCCACATGTCCCACAACCACAACCTCTCAATCAACTCGCTCTCGTCGTTGATTGAGCCCACAACGCCGCCCAACTTCAACAAGGTCCACGCCCCGGCGGCGCAATCCAGCGCAGGCACCATCGGGTCTGCCCACATGCAGGGCAGCAAAAAGATTGGCTCAAAGTCAGTCTTGTGGGACTCTCAGAGCAAGTTGAACAACGCATTGAATTTACCAAACTTCTACATCGACCAGTCAGACCCGCCCTTCGTGCTCGCGCGCCCAGGACTGGTCAGCTCAGTGACTTCCGGCGAGTCGGCAAACGTCGGCAGCATGTACAGCGAGCACTCGCGTCAGGTCTCGGTGGATTCCTCCTTCGACAAGGAGAACCACGAGGTAATTGAGGTGAAGAATAGGGAGGGCTTCAAAGAGGGCTTCAAGGAGGGTCTTGTTAAGGATGTCTTCAAAGAGGGCCATGCTAAGGATGTCTTCAAAGAGGGCCATGCTAATGTTAAAGAGGGCCATGCTAAGGATGCCAGAGACCTCAAGGAAACGTTTATCCCGAAAGACAAGCAAGAAACACAGGAAAACCTGAAAGAAGCGTTCAAACAAGAGTTCCTCTCTAAGGACATGTTTCTTGCTCCTGGGAAGAAAATCGACAAGGACTACCTCGCGTCGATCAACAAGGTTCCGTTGGCGCAAATCAAGCTGGAGATCTTGAAGCTTTCAAAGGACCAGTATGGGTGTCGGTTTTTGCAGAAGAAGATTGACGAGAATTTGATCGGCAACTATCAGGTGCGCTTGGCGAACTTTGAGGTGATCTTCAAGCAAACGTACCCGCACATGTACGAGTTGATCATCGATCCGTTTGGAAACTACTTGATCCAGAAGTTGATTGGGTACTGTTCCGAGCAGAACCTCGACCTCATTCTCGAGATCTTGCAGTTTAACCTCTTCCAGATCTCCATCAACCAGCACGGTACACGTGCACTTCAGAAGATCATTGACAACTTGAAAAACACTCACCAGTTGCAGTTGCTCACGAAGGGTCTTCGTCCATACATCATCGAGCTCATCAAGGACTTGAACGGTAACCACGTCATCCAGAAAATCCTCAACAAGTACCAGCCGGCACAGTGCCAGTTTATCTACGACGCCATCATCGCAGACTTGTATGTGGTTGCGACCCACAAGCATGGGTGCTGTGTGTTGCAGAAGTGCTTGAACCATGTGACAGCGCTGCAGCTTGCCGAGTTCTCACGGTGTATTCTCGACTTCAAAAACTTTTCATTACTCATCAACGACCAGTTTGGAAACTACGTGCTCCAGTACTTGATTCTGATCAACTCGTTGGAGATCAACTACAAGATGTTCGACAACTTTGTGCAGTACGGCATCAACAGCTTGTGTAATCTCAAGTTCTCGTCGAACGTCATTGAGAAGTTCTTGAAGAACTGCTTCAACAACGAGGCGCTCAACTTGAACTTCCTGAACCTCAAGTTCGACCTCATCTACAGCATCTTGGTGAACGACTTGAACAAGTTGATCAACGACCCCTACGGGAACTACGTCATCCAGACCTTGATCGATATCTTGGTCAACCCGCAGGTGGACTACGAGAGCAAGCAGGTCCCCAACACTTTTGTGGTGGAAAAGTTGAACCTTTTGCTCCCTCCTCCCACGGGTGAGCCCATGGACTCGCTCCAGATCGCCATCATCAAGTGCTGGTTCCAGAACTGCAAGATTGTGTCGAGCTTTGGTAAGCGCATCCAGTCCAAGATCAACGTGATCTTGAACAACTACCAGCCCGCGCAGCACCAGAAGATGAAGCGTCACGGCCACTCGCTCCTGATGAACTACCCTTACTACGGGTACAACCAGGGTAACGCGCACTCGCACTCTTACGGCCCAGAGATCACCAACTACGTTCCACAGATGCGGTCTGCAAGCATCTCGGACCAGAAGCCGCTTGGTGCGCGCAACATGGTGAACAACAACTACATTTTCACCCACCAGGGATCCGGGGCGGCAGTCTCGCAGGACTACGTCGTCAACGATGCTACCTACGGATTCCCGCAGAACGGTGCGTACGGGCAACCGCCAACGCACCGCCACCACCAAAGCTTGTCCTACGGTGTGAATGCCGTTGCTGAGGGATTGCAGCAGATGGGGTTCAAGGGCCCGCAGATGATGCCACTGCAGGGGTTCCAAGCGCCACCGATTGCTCCGTCAGCACAAACACCGCAGGGCCAGTTTGCCCCTCACTTTAACCAACAGCAGTTCGGCATGAGACTGCAGGGTAACAGTGCTAAGCATAGCAACTCTTCGTCGATTCTGGGCGAGTTTGGAATGATGCCAAACTACTTCCAGGGCTAGGTGTTTGCACGACTCATTATAGCGTTTCAGTTCTTTTCCATGTTTTCCCATTGATTTATTGCAGATATGTACGTTTATGTCTTTATACCAAAAAAAACCAAAGACGTTGTGTTGATGATCTTTGACTGTGTTATAATAAATATATATTAAGAAGTGTAGAGGGAGGAATAGTGACAGTTGATAAGAGTTGACGGTGATGACAGTTGAAGGAGATGAAAGTTGAAGGTGATGAGAGTTGAAATTGATAATTGTTGAAAATGATGAGAGTTGAAGGCAAGAGTTGAAGTTGACAAGAATTGAAGGTGATTAGAGTTGACGTTGACAAAGTTGAATTAACGTCGAGAGTTGAAGCTGAAGACAGTCGATGGTTGACGACAGTTGTTTTAGTGACATGTTTATGAGATTAGGTAAGATTTAACGATGATGTAATAGTTGGCAAGTGATGATTGGAAGAATGGACGAGTGTATGTTTTGTTGGTTTTCTCATAAGGAGTAACAGGAGTCTCCGTATAATTTGGAAATCAGGAAAATGATAATAAACCCTTTAGGAAACGGTGTTATTCATCAAACCCTTTAAATTATTCCCTTACCTCTTGACCCTTTTGAAACCATTTCAACACTCACCTAGCCCTTTACTACTGAAGCAACCCCCACAACGATTAACAACCCTTTGGAGATTATGAACAAGAACACTGGAATGCCACCTGGTATCAGGATTCAGAATAGGGATTATGTTGTCGAATATTTCATTACCTGAAACGAGCATTGTGCGTGAGACTGCATGGGCGATCCAAATTGCAACCCTGCGGAACACTATCACAGACCGATAGACTGATTCGGCTCCATTTATGACGTTGCTCCACAAATTCCCCTGAATCTGGTGAAAAATTTTTTGCACCTCCCATTGGCTGTGAAGTTTATTGTTGCAACGCGTTTGGTCGCAAAATTAAGTGCTTTGAAAAAGCATCCCCCTGTCCCAATTAGGCAACGTCGCGAAAATTTAGTTTGAATCGGGAAGGCGAATGTGTTACAAATGCAAGGTGTTTTTGCAGCCTTCACGTGACGGATAAAAATAGACCCTGCTCTGATTTTTTCGCAAAAAAATTGATCTAGCCGAGGATCGAACTCGGGGCCTTTTCGGAGCTTACATTGCAAGACAATTGTAAACGAAACGTGATAGCCGCTACACCACTAAACCATTACTTGGTAGGAATCTCGATTTAAGAGATTGAGTAGTGATGTGTACGGGTTAAACGGAACCGTTTGCAAGGATCGTGGCAACCGCGGGAAACTTGCGTAAAATGAGTGCTTGTGGATTGCAAAGGGTATACAATCCTAAAAGACACCTCTTGACCTCAATTTTCCCCATTACTCACTAGATTGACCGCCGTCCAGCAGATGTCGTTATAATGTCGCACTTATTTTCAGATATGAAAAGCGCCACGACTCAAAATTTAAAGAGAGGCAGTCATTCATTCAACACGTTAACCATGGAGAAATTTGGCTTCCAACGCGTTTCAAACTCGCCAACCAACCCTGGGCAGCCCAAGATATCGCACAGTAGGCCAGTTCCACCTCCACCATCACACCCAACTGGTGGTTCTGGAAGACATATTAAGAGAACGCTCAAGGCCGCCAACTGTCCGCTGAACGATGTTATTCTCGCCAACTGTGTGGCAGTGAATCCAGTGGATTTCGACGGTGTTCCAGACCGTAGTACTGTGATCTTCGATGCCCACTATGTGTACAGTATCTTCAAGCACCCTGAAGTTGCCCCTGGTACCGTTGGTCTCGGAGCAAACGTTAGAGTGTGGGGAGCATGGTCTCTTGACCAGGACATTCTTGTGGAAACCTACAACATCTTCCAAGCCAATGGAGGACAAGAACTGTATCTCAGTGGAGTGGATGTTATTGTTGACTTCCGTTCTGCTAGAAACTCACACTCCAACCCCATCAGTCACGATGACTTGGTTGATAGATTTATGAGTATTTTAGAAAACCAAGTCTTACAACCAACTCAACAGATTGTCATGGAATACAAGGGTGTTGTGTTACTGCTTTTAATCAACAGTGTACAGGTGTTGACTATGAGACCAGATGGACCTTCTTTCCAAGAGTCTTCTGACATGGACTTGAAGGGCCTTTTGACCAGAGGTAAGACCGAAGTGGTTTTTTACCCAAAGCAAAAGTCTGTCATTAACTTAGTGAAGCCTGCTAAACTTCAAGGCAAGAAGCTCGGTGCTGGAAGTGTTCGTGCACGTGCCAAGAAGCAGATTATCAACCCAGACTTCAAGTTGGAAGATTTGGGTATTGGTGGTTTAGATGCTGAGTTCCAGGACATTTTCAGAAGAGCTTTCAACAGTAGAATCTTGCCACCAGAGATTGCAGAGAAGTTGGACTACAAGCACTGTAAGGGTTTGCTTTTGTATGGTCCACCAGGTACCGGTAAGACGTTGATTGCTCGTAAATTGTCCAAGATGTTGAACGGAAGAGAGCCCAAGATTGTCAACGGTCCAGAAATGTTGAGTAAGTATGTGGGTGCATCCGAAGAAAACATCAGAAACTTGTTCAAGGAGGCCGAGGCTGAGTATAAGCAGAAGGGTGACGATTCCGACTTACATGTGATCATCTTTGATGAGTTAGATTCTGTTTTCAAACAGAGAGGATCTGCCAAATCCGATGGTACTGGTGTGGGTGACAATGTTGTGAACCAGTTGCTTTCCAAGATGGATGGTGTTGACCAATTGAATAACATTTTGATCATTGGTATGACCAACAGATTAGATTTGATTGATAATGCGTTATTGAGACCAGGTCGTTTTGAGATTCAGATCGAGATTGCTTTGCCAGATGAAAAGGGTAGATACGATATTTTACACATTCACACCGCAAAGATGCGCGAGAACCATTTGCTTGGAAAGGATGTGGACTTCCACGAGTTGGCTGTATTGACCAAGAACTTTACTGGTGCTGAGTTGGAGGGTTTGTGTAATTCTGCCAAGTCTTTTGCGATTTCGAGACACACCAAGAAGGGTTCTGTTGCTCTGATTGACCTTTCAACTATCAATGAGATGGTTGTTGGTAAGGACGACTTCTTACTGGCCCTTCGTGAAGTCAAGCCTGCCTTCGGAACTGATGAGGAGGACATTCGTCTGGCTGCTCCATATGGTATTATTCAGTACAATCACAACATCAACAACATTTTCACGAGAGGTCAATCGTTTGTTGATGAGATCAAGGGTAGTGAAACTGAGAACTTGCTCAGCATTTTGTTACACGGACCACCTGGAGTTGGTAAGACTGCTGTTGCTGCCACATTGGCATTGAACTCCGGCTTCCCATTCATTAAGATGTTGTCTGCTGAAGGTATGGTTGGTATGAGCGAGCCTGCGAAGATTGCACACATTGACAATGTTTTCAGAGATGTGTACAAATCGCCATTGAACATCTTGGTGATTGACAAGATTGAGACTTTGATCAACTACGTGCCTATTGGACCACGTTTCTCCAACGAAATTTTGCAGTTGTTGCTTGTGTACTTGACCAAGAAGCCACCGAAGAACAGAAAGTTGTTGATCATTGGTACAACGTCGCAGTACTCTGTGTTGAAGCACATGAACTTGACTGACTGCTTCACCAATCTGATTGCGATCCCATCGATCAAGAGCGTCGAGGAGGTGGGAACGGTGTTGAGTAAGTTGGGATACAAGAACCAGGAGCACGACAAGCGTATTATCATGGACCAGTTGCTGGGATTCAACCTCGACATTGGTATCAAGAGGTTGTTGCAGGTGTTGATGAACAGCAAGTACTTGAAGTCAGATGCACAGGGTATTGTTGACAACATCATCGAGAGTCAGAGTATATAGGTGAAAGTAGAGGATTGGGAGTAGAAGACCTTAAATATAGAGGATTTGTAGAAAAGATGAACTATGATTGTTGGGGAACGGAAAACAAGATGATTTGAACGGAATCGTCCGGTGATACAAAGCACAGGAAATATGCAGACAGTTTAGGGTATGCATGAACAGGTTCCAGTATATTTTTAGAGCATAAAAAAGAACCAAATGTTTATCATAAGCTTCTACAATTTATATCTAAACTAAAAGCTTTTTAAAGTTGAAGTCATCTCGTACTACACCTTCTTTTCCTAAACTCTTTCAATCCTACCCCTTACCCAACTCCTCTACTCACTATTTTCTTGAACTATTGTATTTTCACCCCTTCGGTCTTTTTTGGCTGCAAAAAAAATGACATATAAAAACTGGGCCCAATCAGGAAAGATACCACATCTCGAACGATATTATTATCAGTCTTCACTGACCTCGCTTACTTCTCGCTTATAGACTGTCTCGTAAACGGGCTTTCGTCTCGCGTGAGCTTGTCGCGATGCATTTGCATGCATTATCCCTTTCGGTTTTTGACACCCAGGGCGGCAAATATAAAAGGACTATATAAAAGGGACTATTAGACATCCTAATATAATTATCGGGTATATTAATACCTTTCCATGACACCAAAGGTTAAAATTGTGTATTAGTTACTACCAGAAAGAACTCCAGATATGCTGAATTCTGTTCCAGCGACACCCAACCCCAACAATTACGCCTTCATCGATGGAGATCGACAAAACTCTTTTGGGTATCAAATCAATATGACGGAGTATTTCAGGTTTCCCGACGCTGAGCTGAGCGATGAGTCGTTGGAGAGCCCTGGTGAGAGTGTGGTTGGTACTGCTGCGACATTGGCTAGTGAAGAGTCTTCACCATTGGAAGCAAATTCAACTATAAGCGACGTCTTGCCAGATAAACCAGATTGCATAAATCCGGCAACGACGCTTCTTTCTCCATTGCTGGTTGAGTTTGGGGAATTTTTGAATCCACGCTTGATTCAAACGGAGAACAAACGGGTTAATGAGCGTGGTGAGATTGAACTGGAGTTTTCCCAAGATCTTATTCAAAGGGGCGAGTTGCAAGGGCTCTGCATTCAAAGGGAAGACAATTCGCACGGGCTCTACACTCAAAGGGAATATTTGCAACGGGTTTCAAGTGAACAAGACTTCAAAGAACCTTGCAGTAACAGCCCTCAGGAGATTCAAGAGGACGATGACTCGCAAAAGCTCTCCTTTCATCAGCTCCCCAATACTAAAGACGACACATATGACTTTCCCTCAGACACATACTCATGCTCGCCATCCACATTGCAAGCCATTGATGACACAGAAGACAATGACATTGAAATTGAACGAATCAACGAATACCCTCCAAGAACAACAAGAACTTGCACCATGAAGCCGTTTGACGTATCATTCGGTGTTTTTGAGGCGCTACAGTCGGGCAGTCGCTCTTCACCACCCAAACACACGATGGGACACCGCAGAACAAAGACTTTGATCCCATACCTCCCATTTGCGAACGGCATCTTGAGCAAGGGAAACGTCTGGTTGAACCGGGTCTTCAAAAAGAAGAAGTTCTTTGTGAAGATCAAGTTCTTTAGAGCACACAATCGACGCGAGATGGCCACAAGAATGCAGAGGACAATACCACTGGAGATGGACCTAGCGCTGAAGACACTCCCGCGTGCGTTTTCAGAAGAGTTCTATGCACTCAAAAGCACGAAGTTCTTGCCGCTAGCGGAGTTGAAGCGGAAATATGAAGAGCGGGACGGGAGTTCGGCCGAGGAGGCGGCGGGGCCGTTGGTGAAGGTGAGCAGCGCACCCACACTCTACGGCAACTGCCGTATTGTGCCGTTGATGGCGAAAGGTCCCGATAGCGAGGGAGGGTTCAGCAGCGGGACATTCAATGACCTGCGCAACGACCGGTACTACTCGCGGTTGAACATTTACGAGCTACTGAAGATCTTGGGGTTTGAGGCGTTCCACATTCAGTTAACTAAGGAGGTGGAATTGGGGGTGTTGGAGATGTTCAAGAACTACTGCAAGTTCAATTTGGGGTACCAGACGTGGATCCGAGACACGACGAAGCGGGAGCGCGTTGCGTTGGTGGAGCAGTTGCACTCCTACACGAGCGTGTTCTACCCTGAGATTGACCAGTTCAAGTTGGAGGTGATCATCCGGCGGGGCAGCTACAGCTTGATGCAAAGTCGGTTGCGTCGCGAGCGGCGGATGTCGTCGGCATGAGAGATTGAGCAAGGAGGCATAGCTCTTTCTGCCACCGTAAACTAGCTATCTCCATTAATATTATCATAATACCAGCTATCATGACTAAGCATTCTATTCAAAAGCATCGTATATCTCAACTAGAAATCATTTGTTAACTAGAATTCATTTGTCAAGTAGAATTCATTCGTTAACTAGAATTCATTTGTTAACTAGAATTCATTTGTTAACTAGAATTCATTTGTTAATTAGAATTCATCTGTTAACTAGAATTCATTTGTCAACTGTATCATCTCTTCATTTTCCAATATTTCTCTTTCCATTGCCTCATCGTCCATCTATTCATTACCTTCTTCATTCTATTATTCTGCCGGTGAATGCATGATCTGAGTGACAAACTTACCCGAGTATCTGGTGATGCAGGCCACGGTGAGCACGTCGTTTCTGATGGAGGTTGTCATCAAGTGGTTCAAGATGACGTGGTTTGGAATGGAGAGGTGGTACGCTTCCTTATTACTTGCGTAGTACGAGGAGTCTGCGCGTCTGAGAGGGGGTCTCTTGCTCGTGGAGCCCTCTGCAAACGAAGCGTTTGGAGGGCGCAAGTCTGAGTTGGACTGCGGGAACGAGTGAGGGATATTCGAGAGCTGTGACTGCTGTTGTATGGAGTTTGACGAGTTCTGGGAGATTTTGTTGAGCAAGACGTTGTTCAAGTGTGCGGGTAACTGCGGAGGTTCTGGCAACTCGTAGTCTGCACCCTTCTGCTTGAAGTAGTCGTAGTTGACGAACATTTCCGGGATTTCGTTGGAGTAGGTGAATTTAGTTTGTGGGTTGTGATTGCGCTGGAACGACGACGATGTCGAGGCATTATACGGCACGTACTTGTTTGAGGCGTATGAGTTTGCGTGGGAGATGTACTGTGGTGGTTCTAGTTGGTTTTGATCAGGTTGGTCAGTGTCCATGTTTTCGACGTGCTCAAACTCGGAGGTCTCCTTGGACAACTTCTGCAAGAGATTATTGGACTTGTTGTTGATCCGGTCAACTTCGTACTTGCCTGCGCTCATGGAGGTGTTGCTATGGAAGGTGCGGTGGTAGTCTGGGGAGATGATATTTGCATCGTAGTCTGTCAGAGCGTTCAAGTGATTTGGCTGATTAGCTGAGTGGTTGAACAAGTGAGTGTCGTCCATGACTTCGAACCAGTTGAAGAGTATACCCTCCTGGTCGGTGGCCGTGGGCAACTGGTCACTCACACGGTACTCATTGTTGATGATGTAGAGGAGTTTGTGCACACCCAAGGGGAGCAGTAAGGTTGTGATGAACTCCCCTGGATGTGTAGGGGAGGCGACAAGTTTAATGACATCGCGCCAGTTGGAGAAGGAGCCGATAATTGAGATCTTGTGGATTGGCTCTTTGTTCAGATTGACCCATTTGATCTCCACGGGGATGCTCTTGGGCGCAAACGGAGTGTTGGAGCGCGAGTTTTGTACTGAAGGAGCGCGTGCCACTGCTGCAGGAACGGGCGACGCTGAATCGAAGAGCGGAGTGTTCGAAGCTGACTGAACTGCCGGCGCGATTCTTGCGAGATTCACGGTGGTCGGATCCTGCAGAGCGTCTGTCATTTCCACATCATCGGAGAGGAAGTTGCGGGAGATTTCTGTGGCTTCTGTTTCAATGAGTCCCTGGTTCAACTCGTTGAACTCATCTTCTATAAGGTCGTTGGAGAATTGCTGGCCGTAGTTCTGGTATGTGAATGGCTGACCGTATTGATCGAAGCCTAGTCCCTGTGATGGGGCGGTATCCAGTATTCTCTTGACCACGTTATTGGGTTTGGCGTCTGCCTTGACTTGGTGGAGGATCAAATCGCTGAATTCCTCGTCCAATTTCTTGTCTGCGGGTATCAGCGGGGACAACTGGTGCCCACGCTGCCCAGCAGTGGACTTTCTCGTGGTGTTCGCGCTGATGTTGGCGGACGACGTGCTGTTTCCCATGGTGTGCTTTTTTTGTGGACAGATAAAACAAGGAATGTAAGATGGTGTAGTCGAAAAAAAGGTTGGACGAGATCAATGAAATTGAGAACGGCAGGACTAAAGAGGAAGTGACGAAAATATGACAAGAGATGCGAGGAAAAGAAATGGCAAGCGTTTTATGTGGCCATCTTATATGGACGAAAACAACCCGGACTTGCTTGCTATCACAAAGTACGATATTATCGACGATCGACGGAGAAATACTAATACGCAAGGTAGCACTGGGTTTTATTATTTACAAAAAGAGGGGTGGAACTCACTGTCCCAGACTAGACAACACAACCCATACATCCCATGTACAGTAGTTCCCTCCTGACTACTAATCATCTGGACCCTCAGCAGATCCCAGATCGGCTGACGTAATATCACCCTTATCGGATGATGATAGTGTATTAGGCAAGAATGATTATGTAAGAGTAGATGGATTAGGTAAGGAAGAGTAAGCATGATTATCTAATTTTATGATTACGTAATCTTTAAAATTTCATAATCCTGGTTCCCTTAATCTTTTAAATATCTTACATAATCCAAATCCTTACATAATCTTTTATGCTTACCTAAGCAATCTACTTACATAACCTGTTACTCATCAGCGGTACGTTCGGTTTGTAACAAAGATCAAACTTCCCCAAATACAATTACCAAGACTCCCATCCTATGTCGTGGACTGGTATCAGAAAAGCCATCAACCGCGCCGGAACGCAGGTGATGGTCAAGACCGGGCAGATTGAGCAGTCGCACGATCCCGAGTACGAGCACGAGGAGCGGCGTTTCAAGCAGATGGAGCAGACGCTGCTCAAGTTGCACAAGGAGTTGCGCGGGTACCTCGAGTCGTTGAGGATATTGGCCAATTCGCAGAACAACATTGGCGAGGCGCTTGGGTGTTTCTATGGGCCGAAGGCGGCGCCTGTTGAGGCTGGTGAGGAGATCAAGTACGGCGTTTTGGCGCACGAGTACTCTGCGGCGATGAAGCATTTGAACGAGAAGACGCTTTCGGAGCTCGAGGCTCCGTACACACAGACGGTGCTCAATCCCATTGCGAAGTTCAACTCGTATTTTGTGGAGGTGAACGATGCGATCAAGAAGCGGCACAACAAGCAGTTGGACTACGATGCGATGAAGCTGAAGGTGAAGAAGCTTGTTGAGCATCCACAGACGAACAACACGCTGAATTCGGGGAGTGCGGACTACGAGGCCAAGTTGGAGGAGCTGCGGCGGCATTTGGCGGAAGCCGAGGAACAGTACTCGGTGTTGAACGTGCAGTTGAAGCAGGATTTGCCCAAGTTGGTGAACTTGCGCACGCCGTTCCTCGACCCGCTGTTTGAGCTGTTTGTGAAGATCCAGATGCGCTTTTTCAACGAGAACTACACGCATTTGAACAAGCTCCAGGAGAAGTTGGATGCGCGCACGCGGGAGGACTATTTGAACGGGCGGTTGGAGAAGAGGATCGATGGGATTTTGGAGAAGATGAAGGAGTTGGATATAGTTGGGTAGGGAGGAAGAAGAGTCTAAGTGAATAGGCTAGAATTGGAATTGTCTGGAATAGACAAGAATTGGAATGGTCTGGAATAGACAAGAACTGGTAGGGAATGGTCTAGAATGGAATAGACTAGGATTGTTAAGGAACAGCCTACAAGGTAAGGAATAGACTAGGATTGTTATAGTCTAGAATTGGTAAGGAAAACACTATGATTATTAAGGAATAGTCTAGAATTGGCTAATACTGGATAATTTTCTACAAATCAGCTAACTCTGGTATGGCTAACGCTGGTCATGCTAATATTTTTCATATATAGGAATGGATAACGGTAAGATTAATGTATGCTGGATAATCTAATTAACCGAAAGAAATTACATAACGTAGAATTTAAGATATTACAGAGACATTACATTTAAAATAGACAACATTCCTACATTAACATAGACAGCATTATTATGCTAACATTTTTAAATAGACAACATTCCTACAATTCTTACATTGACAACATTCCTACAATTCTTACATTGACAACATTCCTACATTAACATTCTTACACAGACAACATTCCTCACCTCTTGTTCTATTTTTCGAATATAGCATAATCATTCAATCCCTTCTACCCATTATCCATTCAGAATAATCTTCAGTACTCATTTCAATTACCCACTTTCCATTACTTTCCACTTTCCATTACTTTCCACTTCCCATTACTTTCCACTTCCCATTACTTTCCACTTCCCATTACTTCCCATTACTTCCGTTTCCTCCAATTCGCCACCTCCACAATTTATTAATTTTCTTTATCTAATCTTTTATCCACATGTTCAAGAAAACCCCGAAAGAGACCGATGACGTTCTCGACGATTCCTTCTGGATCGCGTATGGGGAGCTGTTCGACAAGTACAAGAAGGACCTTGCCGAGTCCAATCTTCCTCACAATCCGAAGAAATACTCCGCGTCTTCCTCCAGCATCACCCAGCTTTCGCGCTGGTTCGAACACAACAAGCTCCCGAGCCCCAGTGTATACACCTTGAACGCCGCGCTCAAGTCGCCGTTTTCGAACGGCGATCCGGTGTCGGCATACTTGCTCGTGCGCTTCTTCCAGCTTTCATCCCCAGGACTCTTCCTCACCAACAGCCGCATCACCAAGAGTGGCCAACGCATTGACTTTCGTGGTGCGGAAAACTGGGAAAACGTCATGTGCTACATGGACCTGCTTCTTTTCTCGATGTTTGCGAACCTCGAGCTGTTCGAGCCCATGTTGTTCGTCAGCAACCACCCCCACAAGCTCGTGAACCAGCTCTCGTGCTTGTTGAGAGTGTATGTGAACTTGTTGCGGTCGGGCCAGTTGATCACCACCGACTTGACAATTCGCATCTGCGAAACCCTCCTGCGCTTGGGATGGACCGAGGCAATGTCGCACAAGCAGCAGGACGCCGCCGCGCTCTTCGAGTTCCTCACAGAAATACTCCGTATGCCCTTGCTCACGTTCAAGGTGGACATCAAACACGGCGGAAAGTTCAGCAAGGACGACGACCAGAAGTACCTGCAGGAGCGCATGTTGTTTGTCAGCATCCCGGACGAGGAGGAGTTGGCGGAAATCGCCACAATAACGGAGGGTAAGGAGATGGAGAATAAGGAAGTGGGAAAGAAGGAGAATAAGGAAGTGGGAAAGAAGGAGAATAAAGAAGAGGGAAAGAAGGAGAATAATAAGGAAAATAAAGAGGGCAAGGAAGAGGGCAAGGAGAATGGGAGTCAGGAAGAGGGCAAGGAGAATGGGAGTCAGGAAGATAACAAGACTAATGATCCTACCTCCCTCCTTAAACCCGCGTTTGACAAATCAACCATCTCTCTTGGATCCTCAATTGAAACTGCGAAGGCCGATTCCGATGACGTTCTCCTTGAAGAGTGCCTTGAGCACTACTTCAGCAACTCCATCAGTGTCAGGCGTGAACTCGAGCGCCGTGCAACTCTCGAGTCGCTTAGAAGACCACTGGAGAAGATGGAGCCGTCCCTGGAGGTCATTGAGAATGTTTCTCCGCGAGCTGCTAGATCTGGCAGTGAGTCTGCTAGTAATTTGACAAAGTCTGGCAGTAGGTCTGGTGATTTGACAAAGTCTGGCAGTAGGTCTGGTGATTTGACAAAGTCTCCTACATTTGTTTCCTCACGTACCAGATCATCTACAATCTCCCTCTGGTCACTGAATGGAACTTCGGTGGCAGAGAAGCGTGAGGTGAACCTTCCTGCTTGGATGTTTCTCAGACTTCTCCCTTTCTATACCGACGATGCGCTGCAAGAGAAGGCGCGTACCACCAAGGAGTTTGCAAACCGTCGTCCGATCCTCCCGCTCTGTCTCAAGCGGTATCTGTTTGACTCGGGGCACGCGAGCCGGTCGCAGCGGAGAATCGTCATTCCACCGGTGATTTCGCTCCCGGACTTTGTTGCCGACGACGACAACGACAACGCTCCGGGGGCATACAAGTTGATACTCGAGAGTGCGGTGTGCCACCGTGGAACGCAGATTTCCAGTGGGCACTTTGTGCTGTTGGTGCGGAAGAATACCGACAACTTATCTGAGGAACTGGCCTACAATGCCAAGTGGTACTTATACGACGACATGTACCGCAAGTCGCGTGTGAGGGAGCTCACGTTCAAGGAGGCGTTTGAGAAGGAGTGGCCGTATATGTTGTTCTACCGGTTGGTGGAGAACGAAGAGTGTGCGGTGATTCCGCCCACGGGGCTGAAGAAGAAGTACTGGTCTGAGGACACTGTTCTCAGTCCGATTGTCTCTGCGGAAGACAGCTCTGATATTGGACCTGGAGATGCAAACTACGTGGACATTCGAAACAGGTACTTTTGGTATGTGACGGATAAGGACAAGAACTACCAAAAGGAGGTTCCGGTGGAGGGCACCCCGGCAAAGCCGCAGAAAGTGCGCCGCAACAGCCAGTGGTCCGACAAGAAGGACGAGCGGGAGGTGAAGGTGGAGTTGAACAAGGTGGTGAGCGGGCACTCGGGGCATTCAGGGCATTCGGAAGGGCTCAAGAAGATGGCAAAGACGTTCTTGCTGCCAAAGATCGAGGCGCACGAGCCCCATGAGAAGGTGGAGAGGTTGAGTTTGGACGAGACCGGTGCTGGACACCGCAAAAAGCATAGACATAGGCGGAGAGATGCATACAAGAAGGACAAGTGTGAGGTGATGTGAGAAGAACAGGTAATGAGAAGGTGAAGAGGTGAGAAGAACAGGTAATGTGAAGGTGAAGAGGTGAGAAGAACAGGTAACGTGAAGGTGAAGAGGTAACAAGAAAATGATGTGAAGATGAAGAGGTAACAAGAAAATCATGTGAAGGGTTAGTTGAAGTGACGAAGTATGATCATATAAAAGTGACCCAATGTTACACCAAGAGTGAATGATAATTGTGAAGTGAAGAGTGATTTCATAGAAATAGACGTGCATTAACATTAATGAAGGAGTAAGAGGATTTGAAGGTCATAAGTTGATCATCATTTGCTGATATCTTTGTTTCATTTGTAAACGGGGTGCTTTTCCACCCTCTGGTCTATATAAACCCTCCGATCCCCAAACTTTTTTATCTCCAGCCGCTAGCGCTCTTGATACCAGATCAAGCGGAGGATAGTCTTGGAGCTCTTCAGGAAACCGCCTGGTGGTCCTGAAGTCTGGGAGAGCGTGCAACCCGTCCTCGAAGCCGAGGTACTAACAGATTCGTCGTCAGTGGAGGCTATCACGAGTGCACAAATACCAATATCAATATAGATATTGGTATAAGTACATGTGCGAAAGTACTTACATGCTCGTGTTGTTGGGAAATCATCCCTTCTAGCCTCCTATATTCTGCCGGTCTGAATCTGGGTTTACAAGGGAGGACGACCTATACTGGTGAATTGGCCAGATATAGGGAGTTGCAGTTGTAAGAGTAAGTTGGTTAAGCAAGTTGAACAGGAAAGAAGTTCAGCAGGAAGAAATCGAGTCTCTACAGAAAAGAGATTCAACAGGAAGAGATCAAGAAGAAGTGTAGTGCTATTGCACCTCTTTAATGGCTGCGAAAAATGTAGAAAAATCATATGAGCAATAAAGATGCTCATAGAACCCGCACAAAAAAGACGTGCGGAGGAGGAGGCAGTAGAGTATCTCTACTGCGGGCTGGTTGAATGGACCAGACGTGGTCCTACCTTCAGCCCAACTAGGGGGTTACCAGACGTGGTAACCCTCTGACCTGCTTCGGCGGGAGGAGGAGGTTGTGGGGTGCACAGCGGGGAGGCTGTGTGGAACCACAACGGGTCGGCGGGTAGCTCCCGCCGCTCCCTCCAGCGGGAAGGGTACCCTTCCTCGCTGGTAAAAAGTGGAGAGCCAACTCATGCCAAAATTTTGTGTTTAAGGTACCGTCCGAAAATGGAATTACCTAATTGGGATGATCGAGATTCACCAAAAGCCATTAAATTTTACCCGTGAAGTGTTCTACATCCTACCAAACATCTACAATTGAACTTTTTTTCACATTTATATCTCTCTACATTAATTAGTTGATGTTGACTTGGTCGACTTGGTCGACTTCGTTTTTGTCCCCGTTTGCACATACAAGAAAGACGTTGTATGGGTGGGCGAATCATCAGTTCTAAGGTTTTTCACCTTCAAAGTGACTTTAGTACACCTGCGTCCGCCTTTACTAGTGGCGAGAACCTTCTCCAGCTTCCCGTTGACCTTTCCTTTGCAGATGTAGAATTGGTAGCCGTTCTTCAAGGTATCCTTTTTGATACTCCAGGAACCAGCAAACTTGAATTGATCCTTCTTTGCAGCAGCTCCATTGAAGTAGATCTTACCATCGTCATCGAGGTAGCACTGCACCACTGGACCCTCTCCAACCATGAGACAGCCATCGTCATCCAGCACAAGTGGGGTATTAATTTTGCGGCCCTTCACATTGAGGTCGAATGCTTGACCGGCTAGGGCAATTGTGGCGATGGTAGAAATAAGCAATGGTTTAAAGAGCATGTAGGATTTGAGACTATAGATAAAATAATCTGGGCAATATCCACTTATATAGGAATTGGCACAAAATCAAGACTCATATTATGAGCCTGGAGTTACCAATGAACGGCTTTTGAATGACGAAGGTCATTACAACCAAGCCTCTGTCGGGGACGGGATTTTTTCGTGCGACGGTTTTAAGTTTACGAAGGAGGTTAAGAGATTAGAGGTAATGAGAATAGATAAAGAGGTACTAGTTATGATATAATCAAAGAGTCAATCATCTATAAAACCCTCATTCATAATCACCAAATATTAGTATATCTAATTTTCATTCTGCTAATATACATCACTCCACAGCTTCGTTGCGGACGAATACGAACTGGTGTAGTCAGGAGAAGGTTCATCTCTGATATCGACTACTTTAAGATCAACCGGCTCGGACGTCTCCAAATTTCCGTCTATAAGCGTCAAAAAGGCCTCTCCGTTGATTTTTACCTGATATGCTCTCACTGACTCACAATTTCGCAAATACTTGCCCTTAATTCTCCATTTTCCACGAGACTTCTTTTCGATCTCGGGAATATTAGTGCCGTTGATGTAGAACCTTGAATCCTTTACCAGAACCTGCTGCCCGTTGATATACAAATGCCCGTCGTGTCCAAGGTACCCATGTACAACCTCGCCGCCTCCAATCACAAGAGACTTATCGTCGGCCTGGCAAAGTAGACCACCTTTCTTTTTACCCTTACTTTTCTGCACGAGAATCTCGAAACCCTTGCCCATGGCCGTTGGCAGGGGTAGATTCGGAGTTTTTGTGGGTGTCACTGTAGATACCGAACTCGTATAGCTTAGTGAATCTTCATCGCGGAGATTCTTCACTGTTACTTTGACCTCAACGTAGTCCTTAGAGGGCTCAACTGTGAGAACTAGCTGTGGGGTACCGTTGATTTCACGCTGACGAACGTATAGATGATCGTAACAGTAGCTGTGGAATTTCTTTCCCTGAATGTCCCAGAAGCATTCAAGGCTATGGTCGCCATTGGGATCGACGTATAAATCTCCATACTTTTCAATAGCAATCTGGACCCCGTTGACGTATAAGGTACTGTGGCTGAGGAAACACTTTGCGATTGGTCCTGAGCCTATGATAAGGTTGTTATTTTCATCCTGACAGAGAGGACCATCGATGCCTTTTCCTTTGACGTGCAATTCGAACGCTTGACCTGAGAGGGCAGTCGTAAGGCCGAGGAGAAAGAGGATTGGGAACCACATGGGAAGTGATGGCAAAACATGGCAGAAATTATTTATAGCAAAAATTGGGAAATCCTGGTTAGGAGTATAGAAGTACTTTTAATAAATTGATCAAGATTTTTATGTAGATTTTTATAGAGGTAGATTTTTGCAGTAGTAGATTTTTATAGTAGATTTTTGTAGTAGTAGATTTCTATATTTTGTAGATTTTCATAGCATTTTGTAAATTTCTATAGTATTTTCGTACTTTATTCAATATTTTCATTATTTTTGATTATATTTGTAGATTCTCTTCACACTTCTTTATATGCTCACACCTAGATTCTTTTCATACTTTTTCACTACCTTCATCTTCACCTCGCTTCGCTCAGAAATGCTCATGCATGCTTCGTCTTCTTGGTCTTCGTTTTTGTCTTCGTTTTTGTCTTCGTCGTCTTGGTCCTCCTGGTGTTGGTCGTGAAATACGTGATCCGAGAGGTCGTATCTATACCTCCCACATACTCCACGTCCTGAACCGTGAGCTTCACCTCACTGCACCCACTTCCCTTGGTGACAGTGACAGCCCTCCTCGTTGTTCCGTCGGCTCGCATCTGGCTGCAAACGTAGAACTTCAACTTGGGAAACGTGAGCTTGTTGCCCTTGATTTTCCAGTAGTACTTTCCTCTAGTCCACGCGTACTCCTGGAACGCAGGCCGGTCGTAGAAGTACAAATTGCCACTTCCATCTTCGTAGCACGGAACCGAAGAACCGTCGCCAACATTGAGGTACCCATCGTCATCCAGACAGAGTAGCCCAGAGGCCCCTTTACCTTTGACGTAGACGTGGAAGTGTGACCACCTGCAAAACACAAGGGTTGAAATGAACCATAGAAGTGGAATCTTAGCCAACATGGTGAGTGAAATTGTGAAGTTTGGATCGGCCAAGATTTTATACTCCGCATCTCGATAAGAAATGGTTGCGAGCGAGCGCCGCTCGTAAGTTTAAATGTGCGGCTGAAGAGCTTAAAGTGATGGAGGAAGAGAGAAGTAAGACTGAATGACTGAAGGGAGAAATGAAGATAGAAGTATGAGGAGTGGGTATGACTGAGATATCAAGTATGACTGAAATACAAGAGGATGGGGTGAGTACTACTGAAATAACAAGAGGATTGGGTGAGTACTACTGAAATAACAAGAGGATTGGGTGAGTACTACTGAAATATCAAGTATTAGGATGGGTAAGTACTACTGAAATATCTACGCCTACTGAATTATCTATGCCTATTATCAACATGAATGAAGTCATTTCATCTTCTATCCTATTCTACTCTAAATAATATACCTCCCCCAGATTATCTCCTACTGCAACCTCAGAAGTCTTACTAGGATGAAAACGAATACACCCCAACACCTTCGTGGTCACCTTGATCCTCCTCACCATGCGACCCGACTTCCAGTCCCAGAATAGCGCCAGTCCCGCAACATCTCCACTACACAAGATCTTCCCATCCAGTGAGAAGTCCACTTGGATACCGTATCCCGATACGCTATGCCCGCGAAACGCCTTCTTGCGGTTGTACTTGTACTTGCCCTCTCCCTGGACGACCTGCACGGTGTTATCCATGGACTGGAGCGCAATGTGCGAGCCCAGCGGGTGCACTGCGGCCGTAGGCATGGAATGTTGCGTTGGGTCCGAGATACACTTGACTGGAATATTCACCTGCCAGTCCCAAATACGAACGGTTTTATCAGCAGAGGTCAGCACAAAACGGTCGCTGCCGAGCACTGCGAGCGAGTTAATGGAACCAAGGTGGTGGTCGTATATCTGGATGGGTTCCGAGGTGTCGTCATTTAACGAATAATGTGCGATATTGTGGTTGGAGAGACCAACGATAAACTCCTCATCGTTGGGGTGGAAACATAAGCATGTTGGTATGGCATCCACGGTGAACGACAGCACTAGATTTCCCGTGGTTTCCCACAAATGGACCAGTCTATCGTAGTCGCACGAGAGGAATTTCAGACCATCGCTGTTGAAGACCACATCCTTGACCGGTTTCTCAAGGTGAAAAATACGGACAAGGCCGTGGGAGCTAGTATCCCAGAGCTTTACAGTGCAGTCGTTACCACACGTGAGCAAGAGATGGCCCTCCTTGGGAAAGTACTCCACTTTGTTGACGCCTTTTTCGTGGGCCATAGTGTGGTACACCACCTTCTTGGGAACAAAACATTCTTTGGTGGGAGTGTAGGTGGGAACGAGGGGGTATTTGCCAATAGATTCTGAGTAAACGGAGGAGGAGATGGTTGGATCGAGTTGTTGATCAGTATCGATAGCAGTATGATTAATATCAGCTTCATTCTTGTCAACCTCAACCTTACTCTCCTCATTCTTGTCAACCTCAACCTTACTCTCCTCATTCTTGTCAACCTCCACCTTGCTCTCCTCATTCTTGTCAACCTCATTCTTGCTCTCATAGTTCTCCCTCTCTTTTCTCCTCCTCTTCAACTCCTTTGCCCTCCTCTTCAATTCCAGCAGAGCACCTCGTACTCGCCTCTCCAGCTCAAACTGGCCGGGATCGTAGTACACGCGTTGGATGGTTCCAGAAAACGTGGATTTTCCCTGATCAACTTCACCTATGCTAAGGCCGCTTTGACCTGCTCCAAGTAGGTCTTCACTTAGTTGAGTTTGATGAGTTATACGATCAGTTTTAGTAATACCATCACTTATACCATCACTTTTAGTTATACCATCACTTTTAGTTATACCATCACTTATACCATCACTTTTAGTTATACCATCACTTTTAGTTACACCATCACTTTTTCTTTCAAGCAGACCATTTCCCTCACTCTCAAGTACACCTCCCAATTCCCTTTCACTCTCACTGTCCTCCGATGAGTACCCCAGAACAAGAGACATTTAATAATTTTTTTTGCTCATCACCATGAAGAGAAAGGTAGACGACGACTCGGACATCGACGTGAGCGACACAGACTCGGAAAACGAGCAGATCGAAGAAGGCGAGGAGATCGTCAACGTCGACTTTGACTTTTTCGATTTAAATCCAGATGTGGACTTCCATGCCACCAAGACCTTCTTGACACAGCTCTTTGGCGATGATGCTCAGGAAATGGACATCTCGGGCTTGGCCGACTTGATCCTTGCGAAAAACTCTGTTGGAACCACAGTCAAGACCGACGGTAAGGAGAGCGACCCATTTGCATTGTTGAGTGTTGTCAATGTGAATGAACATGCCTCGAAGTCTCCTATTAAGAAGCTTGTCCAGTACTTGCTCAAGAAAACCGCATCGTCTGCGGAGCTCAACATCACTCTCAAGAAGTTGTTACAGGAGAACTCCAAGTTCCGCGTGGGTTTGATCGTTTCCGAACGTATGATCAACATGCCTGTTGAGGTTGTCCCTCCAATGTATAAGATGCTCGTGGACGAGATGGCCAAGGCTGAAGATGCCCACGAACGCTACGAATTCGACTTCTTCTTGGTGATTTCCAAGGTGTACCGCTTGGTTTCCGCAGAGGTCGAGGCCGACGAGGCTAAGACAAAGAAGAAGAAGGTCACGGAACCACAGGTGGAAATGGACTACTTCCACTACGAAGACACGGTTTTAGAGAAGAATGCTAGCCACCATGGTGTTTTCGACTACACACACGAGAAGCAGAACACCGACCTGAGGAGAGTGTTCACAGAGTATGGAATTGATCCAAAGTTGAGTGTGATTTTGTTGGACAAGAAGGCCATGGAGAAGCTGGTTCCAGAGATGGAGAAGGCTTTTCCTCCATTTTAAGAGAGTGGAAGTGAGTAGAAATGATGAGAGTGGAAATGAGTAGAAAGATAAGAGTAAAATGATAACAGTAGAAATGAAAATGATAACAGTAGAAATGAAGAGTAGAAATGATAAAGTAGAAATTATACATGGTGTGGATCATGTAAACATCTTTCCACCCTTCCCCTTCTCAACTCGTCAAACCACCCTCTTACCTTTTCCAAGTTATGGCAACTTGTCCGAGTGGTTAAGGAGAAAGATTAGAAATCTTTTGGGCTTTGCCCGCGCAGGTTCGAATCCTGCAGTTGTCGATATTTTTTTGGTACGGCGTTCAAAGCCCTGTGATTAATTTTGTGATTTATTGTTGTCTCAAACATCACAAGAACTGTTTAGCATTGGCTTCTTTAGCGATAAATTCTTTACTGATTGGCTCAATTCTCTACCACTTCCGCATTGACCGATTCTATACCAATTTATCCTCCGCTTTGACTCAAGACCTTGGTTTGTCTGGCAATTGACTTCAGCACTGGGCTCAATTCTTCAACCATTTCTTCGCAGATCAGCGAACTGCCATTGTTATTCTTCACCGAGCCATCGATAGTTGTACTCACCAACTGCCGATTCGCTTATTCTAAGATCGATTCTCTCATCGATCCTTTTCATCGATCCTTTGTCGATCCTTTTCATCGATCCCTAATCTGTCGATAATTAGCGATTAGCTTCTGGTACTCAATGAATCCTATTGAATATGACTATCAATATGCTCCCTCACAGTTCTTGACCTACGAGGATGTCGAAGTCCCTGAACCCCACACTTCCATCCAACTAGTCCACTGTTATAGTGTATACAGTCTTCGTTCATTCCTTGAAAAACATCAAAACAAGTTTCCACCACGGAACGTCCTGTTCAGCCTGGTTCATGACGCGCTCATCATCAACAACCTGTTCCCCAGGCTCCTAAGAGCTGCCAAAGAGGTCCGCATTAACGACTCGAGGGATTATGCCATGCCAGTTCTAGAGAACCATGTCAAAAACGTCAACGAGCTCCTAAGCTTGGGTTACAATATCACCTGGAAACACGAGGAGGACTTGGATGACCCTGAAGTATCGTGGTTTCAAAACGGTTTTGCAATTCCAAAATCTCTGAAAGAAGTTTCTGTCCGACTGTCAGATTCTGAGATCTTGGACGAATTTATCGCCTCAATGGAGGGTTTGCAGTTGAACAGAATCTCATTAACGCGTAATTATAATGGTAATGAGTTGGATTTGAATCAATTGTTGTCATTTGGAAAGTGCTCCCTCACCTTGGACGCTATCACACCTAGTCTCTTCTCCTCGTTGGATTTGACTTCATTGAACTTGACCGAATTGACGATACAGAACCCGCAACATGCTGGTGATTTCAATTGCAATATCAACTGTGTGAACTTGCGTAAGGTTTCTCTACAAGGTTTCCACGTCAAGTCGCTTACCCAATTCGAGTTCCCTGACCTTGACGAGCTAGAAATAGTCGATTTCGACGAGATAACAGATGTTTCGGGCTTGCCTCCAAATCTTGGATCGTTGACTATCACAGGCTGCTTGAACCTCAAGCAGTTACAGTTTTCTCTGAACATATCCACGTTGAGACTAATGCAGCAACGGTTTAGAAGCGACAGAAGTGAGCCTCAGATATTTTTGGACCACACTGTAGTTCTTCCGCAATTGACCACAATGGAGGTCTACGACGGGATACATGAGGTCTGTAAGACCTTGAACTTACCGCTGTCGTTACGTTCTGTGGAATTTTTCCTGTGCCATTGCGAAGAACTTCCTCACCTTCCAGATTCTATCGAAAATTTGAAGATACGAACAAAGGGTCTTGCAAGCGTGGACAACGTGTCATGGCCCGCGCTGTTGGTAAATTTATACGTCTGGGATGAGGTATTGACGTCGTTTCCTTATGGAAGCCTCTTGGAATTGACCAATTTGAAGACGTTCAGGTTTAATGTCGTGGACGCAGATTCTGCCTACCAGGTTTTGAAAGTCGCTCAAATAGAGGATGTCGTGCTGTTGATTTGTGCTTTGGAAGCATCGAAGGGGCGCCTGTTGTCAACACACACGACACAATCGCCACTACTGACTCCTTTACAGTTGACGAATTCCCAATTGAATGGAAATTCCAATTCACCCCTTCACCCCCACTTGGATTCTGTCGAATCGTTTGCAATTAAAGGCTGTACTTTTCAATTTTCCGACGGTGTCTTGAAGCAATGCTCGCTTCCCGCACTCGATAGCTTACCCAAGCTTCCAGATACCGTGGAGACTTTGGATTTTGCTGCTGTTGATGCAGTTCTCCCACCAAACCTCAAAAACTGTGTGATTTGCCAAAACATCGAACAGATTGAGACCCTACTGGAAATCATCCCTGCCTCCATCGAGACGTTGCATCTCGAGGACCTCAGCGAACATGAATTTGATGGATTGACCCTTAATTTGCCAAATTTGCAAACTTTGGAACTTTCCATCAAGTGCAAGTCGCTTAGGTTGGGTGGATGTAAAAGCCTCACAAGTCTCAAACTCAATGGGTGCTACGTCAACTTCAAGGACTTACCGAACATTACGAGCATTTGCCTCGAAGACTGCAGTATACCCGAATTGGATTTCGATGATCTACCTCGCACCCTTCACACGTTAGTGGTGAAAAGAGCCGGGCTACGAACGTTGACAGGGCTGTTGAGTCGGTTCGAGCAACTCCGATGTTTGGAACTCTCGGAGAATTGCCTCGGCGAGTACTTTGCGAAGGAAAAGGTCGTGTTTCCGAAAACCTTGAGGTACTTGGGGCTTGAGGAAAACGACTTGCGAACCCTCAATATTGAAACTGAGGCAGACGTTGTGAATTTGGAGGGGAACGATCTTGACTCCCCTTCGATTTCTGCGGTACGTGCACAGATACAACGAAACGAGGGGATAGTGTACGTTGGGGCGGACGAGTGGGGATGACTAATCGTATGTTAACCCCACTTTAGTAGTGACATCCATCTTGTGACGCCGAACGATCATCGGCGATCGGAAGTCAACTTATAGTGAAACTTTCTGTAGAATAGAGCAATCTGTGGCTAGCAAGAGCAATCTGTAGAATAACGGGAGCAATCTGTCTATGAGCGAGAATATGTGGGAGAAGGGATCAAGGACGGCAATATCTAGAGAAATGAGGAGTGAAGATGTTAATCATGTAAATCCTAGATGATAAACGAGCGATCTTCAGTCAGGTATTTACGAATTCGGAGTCAGTATTGTCCACTTTCCGAGTCACTGTGCTCGTTAACAGAAAATGTTGTGGGATTGTTCACATTTCCGCGCCAAATTAGTGCGAAAATCCGCCCGTTGAGTATGGGGAAGGGCCAAGCCGTGTCAAAAACGTCAAATGAGGGGAGTTCGCGCGGAAGGCTCTTCGCCTAACAATTTGCCAAAATGGGCTTATCAACGGAATAATACTGGTATGGGCATCATTTCCGTATTCTTATCATTTCCAGCCGTTCGCTTGTTATCATAGCTATTACTCGATAACATATGTGCAGGTGTGGTGCTGGCGAGGCAGTGCGGATCTCAATAGAAAACGCGAGGGGGAATGTGTTTGTGACTGTATCGGATGTAGAGATCGACCACGAAGGACTAAGTTGGGAAACCTGTTGCGCACCGTTTGTGGTACCTTGGCGCTGGTCCGCGTACCGGCCCGCCATGAAAGTTGGGGTAGTTTCGAGCGTTGAGCTCATTCCACAAACCGTAGTGGGATCGGACTATAGCGTGGGAGTATTTAATAGGGAAGAAATGCCCAATTGTTTAGCGGAACCAACACTGCCATGAGTATCGAAAAGGACAATGAGTTAGTGATCTCCATCTCCGAGGCTGACCTCGAAAACAAAAACACCATTACGCAAATCAAGTCGCCTGTTACAGGCAGAGTCGTCAATATCACTGGTGATGCTGACGAGGCCTTGAAGTTCGTTCTTGACCATGACATGAGCGAGATCGATCCTGCCAAGGATAGGGCGTTGCTTTGGAAAATCGATCGCTACATGATGCCAATCATGTGTCTTCTCTACTGTTTCCAGTTCATGGATAAGTTGTCCAATTCTTACGCAGCCATTTTGGGAGTCCGTGAAGACATGCACATGAAGGGTGATATGTACTCTTGGACTGGATCCGCCTTCTACTTGGGATACCTCTTTTTCGAGTTCCCAGCTGTCAGAATCTTGCAAAGGTTCCCTGTTTCAACGACGGTTTCTTCTTTCGTTATTCTCTGGGGTATCGTCTTATGCTTACATGCCACACCCAACTATGCAGGTTTTGTTGCGTTGAGAACCATCTTGGGTATGTTGGAGTCGTCCATTACCCCTGCGTTCGTCATTCTCACGGGACAGTACTATAAGCAGAAAGAAATATTTTTCCGGACTTCTTTATGGTTTTCCTCTAATGGTTTCGGAACAATGCTTGGTGCCGCTATTGCGTACGGTTTATCGAAGCACATAGGTGAGCACTCCATTGCAACTTGGAAGTTGGTGTTCATCATTACTGGTGTGTTGACCATCGTTCTTGGTGTTGCTATGATGCTCCATTTGCCAAACACTCCTGCCCAAGCATGGTTCTTGACCGAGGAGGACAAAAAAGGAGTGGTTGCTCGTATTCGTTGCAATCAGCAGGGTTTTGGTAACAAGCACTTTAAAATGTACCAGTTTAAGGAGGCCTTCCTCGACATCAACACCTGGTTATTAGTGGTTTTTGCAATCGCTCAGAATATTCCAAATGGAGGTGTCACCAATTTCGCGTCCATTTTGCTCAACGAGAAGTTCAAGTTCTCGGTGCAAAAGTCTTTGCTTTACAACATGCCTGTTGGTGCCATTGAAGTTGTGTTCTGTCCACTCGTCGCCTATATTGCGCTGCGTCTCGACCAGAGATTACTAGTTGCATCGTTTGCTATGGTGGTTTCAACCATTGGAACGGTTATGCTTGCATTCTGCAAGACCAAACTGCAACAATTTGGAGGATTCATGCTCTATTTCATTGCACCGGTGGGTATGATTTGTACGTTGTCGTTGGTTGGTACCAATGTTGCGGGCCACACCAAGAAGACCACCGTCAACGCCTTGCTTTTGATTTCCTACTGTGTGGGTAACTTGATTGGACCACAGACCTTCTTGGCCAAGGAGGCCCCAAACTACGACACTGCCATCATCTGTATGGTTACTACCAACGCTATCTCAGTGGTAGTGTTGGTTTTTTTGTGGGCCCTGTACTTCTACGCCAACAAAAGACGTAATGCCGGCTCCATGGACACCACTGAGTTCGACAGGATCGAACACATTGAGTTTGCCGACTTGACTGATAAGGAGAACCCTTATTTCAGGTACACTTTGTAGTAGAATATATGAAGTAATGAATATGAGAAAAATTGATTTGCAGCCATAAAAGAAGGAATCCATTAATCCATTAAAATGGTCTTGGTAACGTAACCACAAAATTTGAATAGTAGTCTTTTTGAATTCTTTGGAGATGGTTTGTCTTATTGGTCCATATATCCAGAACTAGCTTCGTACTGTCATTTCCTATTGGTGTCTCTATCCACATTCAAGCTACTCGATCATATACGCTTTCTTTCAATGAACACATCAGTTGTCGTTTCATTAAAACTGTGCAGTACAGCTTCTTGTTGTGTGGCCACTTCAACTAATATATTCATATATTTTATCGGTAATCACTTACACGTTTATATCTTTCCATTTTTACAGCCATTTTTTACAGCCATTTTTACAGCCATTTTTACAACCATTTTTTACAGCCATTTTTGATATTTTGTTTTTGAAAAATTTTCACCAATGCCACCACCACATAAGAACCACAACTTCCGTCCGGAAAACGTGTTGAAGCGTGCCCAGGACTTGATCGCAGTCGGTCAGCGTGATGCTGCTCTCGACACTTTGTACGATCTCATCACTTCCAAGCGTATCCGTTACCTTGCAGTCGAAGATCTCGAGCCTATTGCGCTCCTTCTCATTGAGTTGGCTGTCGACTTGAGACGCGGAAAGTTGGCTAAGGATGCCCTCCACCAGTACAAGAAGAACGTCCAGCTGTCTGAGAACGGTTTGGAGTCCGTTCAGGTGATTGTTCGTCGTTTCGTTGACTTGGCTGAGGCCAAGTTGGACGAGGCCCAGGCCAAGGCCGACATCAAGATCGACCAGGATGAAGAAGAAGACTTGGACTCTGCTGAGTCTCCAGAGCAGATCTTATTGAGTGCTGTTTCGAACACTGACTCTGCCGACAGAACCGAAAGAGAGTTGGTTACTCCTTGGATGAGATTCTTGTGGGAGGCTTTCAGAGCCGTTTTGGACATTTTGCGTAACAACTCCAAGATGGAGGTCACTTACTCTGCTGTTGTCAACCAGGCTTTCAAGTTCTGTCTTAACTTCAAGCGTAAGGCTGAGTTCCGTCGTCTTTGTGAGTTATTGCGTGCCCACATGCAATCTGTTACCACCCAGGTCAAGTCTTCTACCCAGAATGCCATTGATTTGAGCGAGAACGAGACTGTCCAGCGTTACTTGGAGCAGAGATTTGCTCAGCTTAACATCTCCGTCAAGTTGGAGTTGTGGCAAGAGTCTTTCCGTTCTGTTGACGATGTCCACGCCTTGATCACCGCTTCCAAGAAGTCTCCAAAGCCAACCATGATGGTCAACTACTACGAGAACTTGGCCCGTATCTTTGCGGTTTCCGACAACGCTTTGTTCCACGCCGTTGCATGGAACAAGTTCTTCAACTTGTACTCTCAGTCGCCAAACGCTACTGATGATGAGTTGCGTCGTTATGCCCTGACTTTGGTCTTGTCCACTTTGGCCATCCCACAGAAGTCGCTCAACACCAACGAGACTGTTGTTGATGAGTACCGTACGAAGAACGCCAAGTTGTCTTCTTTGTTGAACTTGAACGCTGTGCCAACCAAGGCCGGTCTTATCCGTGGTATCATTAGCAAGAACATTCTTTCGTATGTCGACCCTGCCATCAAGGACTTGTTCAACTTATTGGAGCACGGTGAGTTCCACCCATTGAGCATTAAGCCACAGATTGCCAGCGCATTCCGTGCCATCCAAGCTGACTACGCCCACTACATTCCTACCTTGACTGAGGTTATCTTGATCCGTATTTTCCAGCAGGTTTCCCAGGTCTACGAGACTGTCAAGTTGGACTTCTTGATTTCTCTTGGAATCTTGGACGCCGATGCTGAGTACGCTTTGACCCCATTGCAGGTCGAGGAGTTGATCGTGAATGCTGCCAAGGACGGTCACTTGTCGCTCTCCATCGACCACGAGGCCGAGGTGGTTGTGTTCAAATCGTCTCCATTCGAGGAGTCTTTGAACGACACCTTCGTTGACAAGTTGCAGGTTTCCCCAGCACAGTTGGTCCGTACTCAGATCTCCCAGTTGGCCCTGACTTTGCGCCAGTCTGCCCGCTTGACCGCTGGCCCAGAGGCTGTTGCCCGCCAGACCGAGTTGCGCGAGGTTGCCTTGCAGCGTGCTGTTGAGAGCATGATCAAGGAGCAGCAGGAGTTGGCAGCACGTGTTGAGGTTATCCAGGAGCGTAAGAGAATCGCCGAGGAATTGCGTGCTAAGGAAGAAGAAGAGGCTGCCAAGTTGAAGGCCGAGCGTGCTCTTGCTGACAAGAAGGCTGAGCAGGAGAGATTGGCACAGGAGCAGGAGCGTAAGAACTTGGAGAAGTTGGAGAAGGAGCGTGCATTGATCCAGGCTAAGGAGAAGAGAAAGATGGCTGAGGAGATCAACGCCAAGGGTATCATTAAGGTTGATCTTGACAACTTGGACGAGTTGGACACCGCCAAGTTGCAGCAGATGCAGCTCGACCAGTTGAACAAGGACAGACGCGAGTTGGAGGACAAGCTCAAGCAGACATCGAAGAAGGTGGACCACTTGGAGCGTGCGTACAGAAAGGTGGAATTGAAGCACTACGAGCAGGATGCCATTGTTCAGAAGGAACAGGAGGTCAAGAACTACGAGGCCCTCAAGCAGGCCAAGATCGCAAAGGCCAAGGCTGAGCACACCAAGGCACTTGAGTTGAAGGCACGTTTCCAGAGAATCCTCCCAGACTTCGAGACATTCAAGGCCAAGGTTGACTCTCAGAACGCTAAGAAGATCGCTGAGCTCCGCGAGGCTGCCGCTGCAAGATTCGAGGAGGCCAAGAAGGTCCGTATTGAGCAGGTCAAGCAGCAGCGTATTGCTGAGTTGAGACAGAAGCGCCAGAGAGAGGCTGAGATTGCTGCCTCTGAGGCCAGAGCTAAGGCTGACGCTGCCAGAAGAGAGGAGGCTGAGGCTGAGAGAAAGGCTGCTGCTGAGGCTGCTGCCCAGCCACCAAAGCCTGCTGCTAAGATGACTTTTGCCGAGAGACAGAGATTGAAGAGAGCTGGATTGTTGTGATAGAATAGACAATGAATAGGAGAATGGAAGATATAAGAGAGAGTAAGAAGTAAGAGGGGAGTATGAGGAGATGAGTAGGGTATAGGGAGAGTATGATGAGGGTATAGGGAGAGTATGATGAGGGTATAGGGAGACTATAAGGACACTATAAGGAGAGTATGAGGATGGTATAAGGAGCGTATAAAGAGGACTAGCATTGTAAAGCAAAAAGGATAAGAAGTATACAGACCGGGTTATAGTTTTGTCGAACCTTTTATACATCCACTATTCTTCCCAGTGCTACAATTTTTCCCTCATATTTTTGCTAGACGAGGGGGCTTAGCAGACACGGCTGAACTACTACTGAATCTTTACGTTCATCATCATGAGTTTCTGCTAAAAAACTACGGAATCTTTACGTTATGAGTTTCTACACTACTGAATCTTTACGTTCATTATACTATCATTATGAGTTTTTGCTATAATCGCCTCTTTTCTTTTATTACCAATTTTTCACTCCTCGTTTTCAGCTCTTCGTGTGTGCTGGCGGAGGTCCACTAGGAGCCAGGTACTCATCAGTCACGACCTCCCTGTGATAGTTGGGCTCGTTGTAGTTTGGCCCGTAGTTAGGTCCATAGTTGGGACCATAGTTCGGACCATAATTAGGGCCATTTCCATAATTAGGGCCATTCTGACCATAACTTGGCCCCTCGCTCATTGGACCTGGGTACATTGGGGGCTGTGCGTAGTAGGCGTTGTTATTCGACTCCATGTTGATAACCTGCATCTTCTTACGCCTTTGGCGGACAAGGGCAACGACTATTACAACAACGATGGGTATGATCAAAAACAACCACCATAAGTGGCGAGGAACACCATTGTTGGAGTTGGTATAATAGATGATTCTTTTGTCGAGGTGCATAAGAATGAGTTAAGCTTTAGTATTTGTTGAGGCTAATCTTGGAAGTATTATGACTACTATGTAGTAAACTGTTGACTGCTGTAGAAGTGTTGTATATTTTTAAAAATCTCCTGAATCTTTTCCGCCACTGGTACTTTACACACTCTGCTTTCGCTATATACACTCCAAGGCGCGGAGTATACGAGTCAGTGACCGTGGTTTTGAGCGACAACGCCTCTGTAATTCAAGTCCTCGGAAACTGTACCCACAAGCCGACACAGCCACAGCCGTACGTGCAAAGCCTCGCTGTCACTGGACCTATGCGATTATGTAATCGGAAAACGATGGTAAAAGACTATTCAAATTGATGACACTTCAAATCAATTGATATTTAGGGAGTTTTGAAGTTCCGGGTGTTTCAATTGGTATTCATGTTTCAATTGATATTGGCTCAAATTATGGCTTTCAATTATGAGTTTTCAATTATCTTTTCAATTGTGAGTTTTCAATTATGAGTTTTCAATCATACTTCAATCATGACTCTTCAATCATGACTCTTCAATCATACTCTTAAATTATCACTCTCTCATATATTCTCCCAACTACTATTCTACAACCTATAATTCTCTATGAATATTTCACACTACTTCACCGCATTACCCATCTATGAATCGTTCTCATGTTCTCATTATGGCCAGTCGTACTGATCTTGTTCGTGTTCTTCTCGTATTCTCGTATTCTCTCGTATTCGTTCTTAATGTCATTCTCTCTCATCTTCTATACTTCTCTTCTTCTCTTTTCTCACGCACTTCTCCTCCTCTCTGGCCTCGTCACAACCTTCACCAGATCACTCTTCAGACTTCTCCTCCGTGGTAGCGAAGAATCACCAAAAAGCTTTGCTCCCTCGCTGACCTTGGTGAGCACCAACAACACGCCCAAGTGCACGAGCATCAGGTCGGCGTCCAGCTCCAATGCTATGCGCTTCCCGCGGTCCACCTGGCCGATCTTGTACGCGCCGCTCAAGTAGTCCTTGGTGACCTTGGATGCGTAGAGCCGGGGGTCGTTCTCGTCCAAACGCCTTCTCCACGCACTCCAGCTGTCGAGGAGCGAGTAGCCCCTGTTGCGGTGCAACCGGTACACACACATCGTGGACCCACTCATCATGATGCGAAAGATTTCATTGCCATAGGTGTAGTCCATCACAGGCAAGCAATCGTGGAAGAGGACCCTTGTCTTACCCCACACGAAATTGAAGGTGTACCATCCATGCAATGAGCGCTGGACCTTCCTCACGGAGCACAAGCTCTCGCACTTGCCGGAAGTGGAGTAGCTCTCGATGCGAAGGGCCTCGGATTCGGTGCCTTCGACGGTCTTCAAGAAGACGTTGCTTGCTTGAGAGGAGTCGGGACGGAGCAACACGAGACTCCGACTTGTCTTCTCAAGTGGGTATATTTTCCATTGGGCGAGCATTTTGTATGGCCATTGGGTGGGAACTGCGGAAACCGTTGATATATATGTGAATCGGAGTTTTGTCTGATCTAAGTGGTGCGGCAATATACATAGCCTACTCATAGCCTAGTCACCTTTTCGTAACGCGGCCAGGGCTCCGAACGGGGCAAACGGATGGTTTTTGTGGAGGACAAAAGTGACCAACTGGTGATCGCCAACAATAGGAGCGATCAATTGGGTGCTGGTCATGGTCAGCTGGGGTGGGCCATGAGTGCCGCTTCACCCTGTGAACCGGGTCTTGGCTGGGGTGGCAATAGTGGCAAAAGAAAGTATGGAAGGCTGGGTAAACGGAGTTGGTATGCATGGAATTGCCACTGCGGGATAAGACGGATTACGAACAAAACATACGAACATCCGAACATCGACGAAGTCGATGTGAGTAGGATGATTTTAATGATAAGACTGATAACGTAGAAAGGCTGTACAAAGGCTGTACAAGGGCTGATTTTACAAACTGAAAGGATTTCTGCATGAATCCTCAATTACAGATACTCCAATATTTTTACAATGATCTGTAGATCGAAAGACCTCGCCTGTACTTGTCTTACCTGGTTGCACCCTTGAACCTTATTAGTCAATAGTAGTGAGCGTAATAGTAGTGAGCGTAGCGAACTACTATTTATTATCACGTGGACCTTATTAGTAGTGAGCTTGATAGTAGTGAGCGTAGCGAACTAATATTTCCTCTCCATTGGACCTTAACTTGATAGAGAGATTTATCACATCTCCACCCAACCTTATTCATAGTGAGCGTAGCAAACTACTATTACTTACACCTCCAATATAAATCTATACCACTTTATTTTTACTATAGTTCGCCGCACTATTACTCACCTCCAATAAACCTAAACCACTTTACTCTCTCATAGTAGTTCGCTTTGCTCACTACTACTAAATTATGGTCCAGAGAAGTAATAGTAGTTCGCTTCGCTCACTACTATTGAGCTCGCTACGCTCACTCTTTTATCATATCACTCATTCTTACTATCATAGTAGTTCGCTTCGCTCACTACTATTCCCTTTCCCAATCCGGTAACCGTGAAAATTTTGCCGCGATAAAAATCATATCTACACCTTCCATGAAACTAACCTCCCGCTTGCTCAACAAAGCCGCCAGATTCGTGCCGCTGACGGGAGTCTACCCCAAAGGCTTCGAGGTGGGCGGACTCCACTGCGGTGTCAAAAAAGACGGCAAGTCGCTTGATCTCGCTCTCTTGCACAACACCCATGGCGACGCCGTCGCCAGTGCGGTCTTCACGAAGAACAAGTTCAAGGCTGCTCCAGTGCAGATTTCCAGTGCGATTTTGAAGCACAACGGCGGCCACGGCGTCAACTCGCTCGTTGTGAACAGTGGTAATGCAAACGCAGTGACTGGAAACCAGGGTATGAAGGATGCCCAAAGTATGGTCGACACCACCGATGGTGTTTTTGGCAACAATAAGGACTCCACATTGGTGATGTCCACGGGTGTGATTGGAAACACGTTGCCCATCGCCAAGATCTTGGACGGGATTCCAACGTTATCGAAGCAATTGGGCAATACTCACGAACACTGGATCCAGTGCGCAAAGGCAATCTGCACCACTGATACCTTCCCCAAACTCGTCACAAAGTCCTTTACGCTCAATGGTACTGAGTACACATTGGCCGGATTGGCAAAGGGTGCGGGTATGATCTGCCCCAACATGGCAACACTCCTCGGGTTCTTTGTCAGTGACATCCCCATCACTGCCACTGCTCTCCAGCGCAGTTTGTCGTATGCCACCGACAGATCGTTCAACAGTATCAGTGTCGACGGAGACATGTCCACGAACGACACGATTGTCGCGATTGCCAACGGAGCTGCTGGGGGGTCTGTGATTGACGAGAAGAGCGCGGAGTTTTCTCGTGTTCAGGACGAAATCACCGACTTTGCCCAGCAGTTGGCACAGTTGGTGGTCAGAGACGGCGAGGGAGCAACCAAGTTTATCACCATCACTGTCCGCGATGCTTTGAGCTACGCCGATGCTAAGACTATTGCGAGTACGATTGCAAACTCGTCGTTGTTCAAGACTGCGATGTACGGAAAGGACGCCAACTGGGGACGTATTCTCTGTGCCATTGGATACTCTGACGTTTCCGCAGAGCTGGTGATCCCTGCGAAGACAAACGTGTCTTTTGTTCCTACCGACGGGTCGGCGGAGTTGAAGTTGTTGACCAACGGCGAGCCGGAGGTCGTGGACGAGGACAGAGCAAGCGAGATTTTACAGGACGAGGATTTGGAGATTGTGATTGACTTGGGAACGGGTGGTGGTGAGCTGACTCAGTTCTGGACGTGTGATTTGTCGCATGAGTATGTGACGATTAATGGGGATTATAGGTCCTAGCCCTTCTGAGCGAAGCGAAGAAGGGCGATGAGTGTTTGAGCATGTTTGAGCCTTTCTGAGCGAAGCGAAGAAGGGCGATATCTTGACTTGTGAGCATGCTGAAGCTTTCTGAGCATAATTGAGCTATTCTGAGCATAATTGAGCCTTTCTGAGAAGAAGGGCGATTTTGCAATTTGACTACTGTTTTTGAAGAGCACCAACTAATTGACGCACCAACTAATCGTCTTTCCTCGAAGCACCAAATTGAAAATGTTCTTTCTTCAACGAAGCACCAAATTGAAAATGCTCTTTCCTCAACAAAGCACAAATGAATTCTTCATAAGATAGAAAATTAGACAATAGATGATTTAAAATGTAATATGGTGAAAACTAGAAGTAAGGTAGCATAATTTTCTTCCAGTATTACTATTCCAATCGGTGCTTCAGGTCAGTCCTTACTGATCATATAGTCAGTCCTTACGGTCTTACTTTTGGTACTTCCTTATAGTCAGGTCCTTACTTTTGGTCTTACTTTTGGTCTTACTTTTGGTCTTACTTTTGGTCTTACTTTGGTCTTACTTTAGTCTTCCTTTCTTTGGAAGGTGCTTCCTCTTTGTGTTATCGCTCTCCGCAAAAAACCCTTTTTGTCCTACAGTGTTACTATAGTAATGTTTAACCAAAGCCGTTCACTTTGCTATTGTAACGAAATCCGCTCATTTTTGTGGCCTTCACTTTTGCTATTGTAACGAAAGACCTTACTTTAACCAAAGTCCTTTTGCTATTATAACCAAAGACTCACTTTTAACCATTCCTTCACTTTTAACAAAACCCTTCACTTCTAACAAAACCCTTCACTTTTACCCAAACCCTTCACTTACCCTCACTTTCGCTACTGCAACCTTCCCTTTCTTTTTCAACCTCCCCTTCGCTATTGTACCAAACCATCTTCCGATCTTTTTTTCCTATTTGTCTTATTCTTTTTCAGATCCTATTTATCATGTCCATCACCATCATTGGCTCCTTGAACTACGACTTGGTCACCTTCACCGACCGTGTTCCCGACGGCGGGGAGACCATCCAGGCCAACTCCTTCGAAAACCACCTTGGAGGAAAGGGTCTCAACGAGAGCATTGCGTGTGCTCGTTTGAGCAATTCTGACGTCAGTGTCAGAATGGTGGGTAACATCGGTAGCGACACCTTCGGAAAAGAGCTCAAAGGCGCGTTGGTGGAGTCAGGCGTGGACACCACTCACATCGGTACCATCCAAGACAAATCTTCGGGGGTTGCGGTGATCTTGGTGGAGTCCGATGGAGAGAACCGCATCTTGATCACCGCAGGCGCAAATGAGGACTTGAAGCCTACAGATGAAGAGTACGAGGAGATTTTCAAGACCGACGATTCAAACCACTTCGTCTTGCTCCAGAACGAGTACCCCGACACCTTGCAGTCAGTTCAGTGGATCAAGAAGAACCGTCCTGGGATCAATATTTGCTACAACCCATCGCCATTCCAGCCCAAATTGATTGAGCAGCAAATTTTGAGCAGCATCGACTTGTTGATCGTCAACGAGGGCGAGGCCGTGGATGCCGCAAAGACCTTGTTGACCAAGGAAGAGTTGGCGGACTTCGAGCTGCAGTCCGACAAGGTTGCTCTGTTCACCACTCTTGCGCAGAAGCTTCAGGGTATTGTTTCGCAGAGCAACGTCGCTACTGTGATCATCACCATGGGATCGCTTGGGTGTGTGTACAAGTCCAAGGGCGAGAGTGGGTTCCACAAGTCGGAGAAGGTTGCAAAGGTGGTGGACACCACCGGTGCGGGTGACACCTTTTTCGGCGGAGTTGTTCTGCGTCTTGTTGCGGGAGCTTCTTTGGAAGAGGCCATCCAGTTTGCCACAAAGGCGAGCAGTTTGGTGATTCAGAAGAAGGGGGCGGTGGAGTCGATTCCAACGAGGGAGGAGGTGGAAAAGAGGTAAGAGATAAAAGGAAAGAGGTAAATGATAAAAGATAAAAGGGGAGGGTGAAAGAGGTTTAAAGATAAAATGAGGGAAGGAAGAGGAAAAAGATAAAGGAGGTTGTCAAAATAGGAGGTTGTCGAGGAGGTTGTCAAATAGGAGGTTGTCGAGGAGGTTGCAAATAGGAGGTTGTCGAGGATGTTGCAAATAGGAGGTTGCAAATAGGAGGTTGTCGAAAAGGAGGTCGTTAAAAAGGAGGTTGTCAAATAGGAGGTCGTTAAAAGTAGGTTGTCAAAAAGAGGTCGTCAAAATGGAGTGTCAAAATGAAAAGGGTTATCAAAAACATTAAACTCTGCATTAACCTGTGTTTTCAAAAACGTGCTTTCAAAGTTCTGTGAAATGACGCGTGACATCTTGTTCCAATTGCAAACCTTTTCCAATAGAATCATCCAAATAGACGGTATAGAACTGAGTCACCATGACTCGGAGTCAAAATAAATAGCTGCAAAAAGTAATTTTTCAACAAGTACTGCACGTTCCAACCTAATATTAATTGCAGTTCATCTCTATTGAACATCTAGTCAACATCTAGTCAACATCTAGTCAACATCTATTCAACATCTAGTCAACATCTAGTCAACATCTAGTCAACATCTAGTCAACATCTAGTCAAAACTATTTTATTCTCACTATTCTCTACTCTTCTCACTACTCCCTACACTCTTTCTTTTTCTTTTTTCTCTCTATTCTCTAATCTCTTTATTCTTTCTCTCTATTCTAAGCCTTTCTGGCTCTCACAGTAGTGTCTGGAGTCTTTCTGCCCGAAACGTTGACGTACTCGTTGACCTGGGCAGCAACACCGCCCTTGACGGACTTGACGATCTGGGCCTTCTTGGAGGACTTTTTCCTGTAGACGTCGATGTAGAAGGCGATGAACAACACGAGGTACGAGGACAAGATGGCGCATCCCGAGAAGGCAGCGAGCATGGTACCGGCACAGTCGCCGCACACAGGCAAGGTGCCGATCCACAGGCTGAAGTAGGTGAAGATGATCTTCTGGTAGGTAGCGAAGTAGACGAAACCGAGGTCCAAGACAAACTGGATGATCTGGAAACGGGTGACCCATTCCTTCCACCACACACGGATACCTCTTGCGGCCAAGAAGTAGTACCAGTACATGACGACGTGAACACCGAGGTTGAGCACGATAGGGACCCAGGAGATAGGGGTCAAGCCGATCAATTGGGTGTAGCAAAGAAGAGCCGTGGCACCGTGGTGGTAGGTGTGCAAGAACGTCAACTTCTTCTGCTTGACCACGAGGAAGACGGTGTCGATGAACTCACAGAACTTGGTCAAGTAGTTGAGGTAGTAGAGGGTGACGAGTTCCTGGGTCCAAGCGCCCTCGTTACAGATAGCGTAGAACAAGCCCTTGTGGTAGATGATTGGGACCAACTGTTCGATCATCAAAAGGAACAAGGTCAAGGAAAGCGAGGTCAAGAACAAGTTGTGCAACTGGAACAAGCCGTTCAACACGAGAGGCTTGATGCCAAACTTCTTGAAAACAAAGTCTCCACCAAAGATCACCACGTAGTAGATGGCGATGGCAGCAGCGACTGGGGGGAAGGTGGACATTGGCAACTCGCCCTCAACAAAGGCGAACTTGGAAGGCACGAACGCACCGCCAGTGGCCTTGGACACGGCGCAGTCGAAGTACGCCCAAAGGTAGACGCCAAAAGGCGTGTCGAACGAAGGTATGAAGGACATTTTTGGGTTTGCAAAATTAACGAAACTTGAGTGGTTTATAAATATTTTGAAAAAACGCGACCTCTGCGAGTAAAAAAACGCCAAAAAAAAAGCAATGACGTAGCAACGCTTCTTTGCAGCCCATGAGTGACGACAGCTCGAGCGGGTACGAGTCCAGCAGCTCGCTGGACGGCGAGTCGGCGCCGCCGGTGTTCATCAGGCGCACTCAGCGCGAAAACAAAGGCGTCGCGGAGATGAAGGAAACTACAACCGAGGATGAGTTGCGGAGAGAGGAGAAGCTCGAGAAGTACATGGCGGGTCCAGAAGAGGCCTCGGAGTTGTTGGATGACACGGATGACGTTGATCCCGAGGTGGAGTACGCGCTGTGGAAGGACAGAGAGAGGCAACGGTACGAGCGCGACATGGCTGTGATGAGAGAACGCGAGGGTTTTGTGGGGGGAGCATGTGAAAAGGACGGAAAATAGAAAAATGACAAGGATAAGATGTGGTGGATGGTGAAGAGTGATGTGGTGAGGGATGGTAAGGAAGTGATGTGGTGAGGGATGGTGAGAAGACGGTGAGAAGACGGTGGGTTGTATTGTCGTTCACGCGTCTTTTCAAATGCGGAAATACAATAGGAAATAGGAGAGATCTAGACGATTATGAAAATAGACAGAAATTTCAGATGTAATTTTGGCTGCAAATGGAATGTATGAGATGTGTATATCTTGTGAACTTCTTCTAAACTTCTAGACCTCTGTATTCTTGTAGACCTACGTCTGTATTCTAAACCTACTTCTGTATACGTCTTCTTCTTTATCTTCTTTATACTTCTTTATACTTCTTCTTTATCTTTTTTATACTTTCAACACCTTTTCTCAATACTTTTCAATACTTCTACTTTTCTCAATACTTTTCTCTTTTTATGTCCCTCATTCCACTACCACAATCGCTACCACGGTTCCTCGAGCCGTACCTTCCGGCTGCCAAGGATGGCACGTTTGTCACACTCACGTACGCGCAGTCGCTCGACTCGAAGATCGCAGCAGAACCCGGTGTCCAGACCAAGATATCGCACTTGGAGACCAAGTCCATGACCCACTACCTCCGCGCCAAACACGACGCCATCTTGGTGGCCATCGGCACGGTGCTCGCGGACGACCCCAAATTGAACTGCCGCCACCCGGGCCTGGCGTCGCCGCGGCCCATCATCCTCGATCCGTTAGGGAGGTTCGTGTATAGGGGGTCCAATTTGGAGAAGACGTGTGAGGTGGAGCCGTATATATTGATTGATGAGAGTGTGAAGGAGAAGGAGAAGGAAGGTAAACAGAAAGAAAGTAGTTTGGAGAAGGAAAAGAAGAAAGAAAGCAGTTTGGAGAAGGAAGGTAAAGAGAAAGAAAGCAGTTTGGAGGTTAGTCTGGTTCTGTGTCTTGCTCCCCGCTACATCAAGCTCCCTCTCTTGGCCAATCGAAAAGACAACTGGGGAATCATCCTTCAAAAGTTGTATGAGCTCGGGGTGAAGTCGGTGATGATCGAGGGCGGTGCGGTGGTGATCAACGAGCTCCTTGGGTCGGAGCATGTGGACTCGGTGGTCATCACCATAGGACCGGTGTTCTTGGGCAGCAGCGGTGTGACGGTGAGCCCTCCGCTGGCGGTTGGTTTGGCGGACGTGAAGTGGTGGACGGGCGTTCAGGATTCGATAGTAGTGGGGAGGGTGAAAAGAGAGATAGAGGGCAACAAAGAGGAATAGAGGAATAGAGGAATAGAGGATATGATGAGGATATGAAGAATAAAGAGGAATAGAGGAATAGAGGTATAGAGGAATAGAGGAATAGAGGAATAGAGGAATAGAGGAATAGAGGAATAGAGGAATAGAGGAATAGAGGAATAAAGAGGAATAAAGAGGAATAAAGAGGAATAAAGAGGAATAAAGAGGAATAAAGAGGAATAAAGAGGAATAAGAGAAATAATGAGAAATAATGAGGTAAGTTGATGAGGTAAGTTAATAGATGATGGAGGATTGAGATATATGATGGAGGATTAAGATATATGATGGAGGATTAAGTTATATAGAAGAAGTTTAATCAAGTTTGATGAAAAGATTATCTAAATGATGGAAGATTAAGTGTATCACTTCCTCACAATTCTTCTTCGCTCATACTTGCTTACATAGATGATGGAAGATTGTAGATGATGAAATTAAGCAATTTAAGATCATCTATATTCAACTTTTTCTCGCACTTCTTCGCTATCGCTCAGAAATGTCTACCATCTATATTCTACTTTTCTTGCACTTCTTCGCTATCGCTCAGAAGTACAAATGCAGTGTTCTTTACTTCCTTTTATTCGCACTCGCTCCGAGTACTGTTACAAACATATTCTATACGAGGCATATCTGCCCGAGGTCTCGGATCTTCTGACAATCTTCACCACCTCGCCCCTCTTCAACCCCAAGTATCTGGCCACCGGGTCCTCTCTCTGGATTCTGGGCAACTGCGACTCCTTCAATCTGTATCTGTCCAACAACTCCTTCTTCTCGCCCTTGGACAACTTCAAGTGCTTTGGCACCAACTCGTGGTGCGTGATGTTCACCGCCAAGTCACTCTCGCGGAATGTCTCGATGCTGGCTGGCGACACCGTTGGAATCAACTTGTTGGCGCTCGGTGTGATGCTGCTCTGGTACACAAAGATACCCGTGCTGAAGTTCTTGTCACTGATGTGGATACAGAAAGCTCTCATGGTCTTGATTCCCACGCTTGGCTCGTCGCAGAACTCAACCCAGAGAGATCCCAAGTCCGGGAACTTCTCCAACAGCTCGGCCGACGGCGATGCCTGGAAACACATCAACTTTCTCTGTGGAGTGCCCATCAGGTCACAGACCTTGCTGCGGAACTCGTCCAACGTCATATCAATCTCCTCCTGCGTGATGTAGTACCCGCGGTCGCGCACCATCTCCTTGGTGGTCTTGTATGCTCTGAACAAGCGCGATACTACCCTGTTGTTGTCCTCCATGGTGATTGATTTTTCAAGCATCGGAAAAAAAAAATGAAAAGAGAAGAGTTGAGGAATGGATGAGAATAGATGAGGAATGAGGAATAGATGAGGAATAGATAAGAATGAATGAGGGATGAGGAATAGATGAGGAATAGATAAGAATGAATGAGGAATAGATAAGAATGGATGAAGGATAGATGAATGGTTGAAGACATAGATGGATTTTAGTATAATTTCATACTAGATGGAAATCCCATACTAGATGGTATGATTGAAAATACTAGTATAGAACATAACTAGTGCACTTTAAACATTCGAGTTTGATCATCACCAGTATCAGCTTTATATTACATTACCAAGCATTCTATTCATACTATCATTTTCTTCATATTTTCTTCATTGTCTTCTATTCATACTACCATTTTCTTCATACTATCATTTTCTTCATACTATCATTTTCTTCATACTATCATTTTCTTCATACTATCATTTTCTTCATACTACCATTTTCTTCAGACTATCATTCCCTTCATACTATCATTTTCCTCATACTATCCTCATTTCCTTCTATTCATACTATCCTCATTTTCTATCATCCTCATCACTTTCCTCCCCACCTACTTATCAAACCTCCTCCGGTACACCAACTCTATATCCGAACTGCTCTTCCAGATCCGTGTCTTGATCGTCAGCAACGTCATGTTCGCCGGCAACTCCTGCCCCTTGCACGTCAACACAAGCCAGTCCTCCGGCACCAGCTTCTTGTCCTTCATCTCCGGTGTCTTGCTCTCAAACTTCTCCGTGAGGTACGCAAGCACCTTGGCCACACGCAACATGTTGTGCGACGTCAACTTGATCGTCATCTCCAGCACTGGCAACCGCTTGATCTTCTTCCCGGCCTTGCCCCCAATCTTGTACTTGGCATCCAAGGCCATGTAGTCGCACTCAGAAAGCAAGAACGTGATCCGCGGCGACTCCTTCTGCGCAACCTTGTTGTAGAGAACAGGAAGCCCGATCCACCGCGGAAGCTGCCGCCTCAATTGCTCAACCAACCCCTTGTTCTCGTGCAATGTCGCCAACTCTCCCAATTGGAAACTGAAAAGATCCCGGTAGTTGCCCAAGTCCAGCAGGTGCTCATAAACCGTGATCTGGAGCGACGCCGGGCACTGGATCGTAGGCGGCCGTCTCAAATCCTGCAGAACAAGGAGCGAGTCCATGTTCCGCACCCGCATCCGGTCCCGGTACACCAGCGCGTTCGCCATGAGAAGCCGGAGAATCAGATTCGAGTCCACATTCTCCTCCTTGAGTGAAAGTAGCGTCTTCACGTCCGCACTCGGCGAAAGCTCCGGCTCGGCGGTCGGTGCCTTGGTCACGGACTGCGACGATCCACGGCGGAAGAGCCGCTTCAAGTTCAGATCATCCCCTCCCTCGGCAGACAGCGGGCGGATGTATTGCCGGAGCTGCTCGTCAAAGGCAACCTCGTACTTGTAGTACTCCTCAAAGAGCGACCCGAGGAAAATCACTCCAAGGTAGAACCTGCTATCTTTGTCAAAGTCTCCACTCGTGGGTGTTACTCCCGGCTTGGGTTTGATTGGAGTCGGATCAAGCTGGAGCCCAGGGTAACTTGCCTCGAGCTCGTCGTAGTACACCTCCACATTCATGAAACTGTTCTCAGTGAGCGTCACAAATAGCTTCCCTGCCTTGATCTCCACATCGCACCAGTCGTTGAGAGTGTCGTCGGTTTGGTACTTCTGGAACACACTGTCCATCTGTGCAGTCTGGTCGTCACTTTTGAGTTGACCACTCAGCCTGTGCACGTTCACCTCGTTACACGTGAGAAGGTCCCATATCGACATGTCGCCATTCAGATACAACACGAGCACCTTGCGCTTGTTGTTGAACACGCGCTTCGACACCACGCTCTTGTTTGTGATGGAGAGCTCGAAGAGCGCCCGCAGGTTGTACGGAACCTGGGTGATGTGGCTAGGGGATACTGGGTTCAAGAGAATTTCCACAGGTACCGTGAGAATGGTCTCATCTGGAGCAGGTTCCAGATGCTCCTTGGTGTATGCGTTGATGAACTCGCGCGATGGTCCGCCCTGCGGGTCCAAGAACATCGAAATATACTCCTCGCCATCGCTCACGGTGTTGGTCGAGAGGTTGTCGTCCAAGTCGTCCATGAGCACGGGGTCCTCCACACGACCTGTATCCACGGAGAGGTGCGAGATGAGATCGTAGAATCCCGACTGAATGTCGTCGTTTTGCGCGCTGCTGGCGTCGCTATCGTGTGCGTGTGTGTAGTGTTCATTAGCGGACTTGAGCCGCTGGTACGTCAGGATCTTAGTTGTATTTGGCACTGCCCACAGTGCCAACCCACGGGCATCAGAGCTGTACAACACGCCCTCGTTGCTATCGCAAAGTGCGAGGACCAGTGCATCTACTTGCGCGATGATTGTCGATGAGCCTGAGCATGTGCTCACCTCCTCCTTGACGCTCTCGCTCACCCTGATATCGGTCTTGACTATGGTACCGCTCCGGTCTCCGGAGTAGAAGCACAGGCCGTATTCGTCGGTGCACAAGGCGTAGACAGGGTAATCGTGGACACCAAAACTGGTGCTTGCCTTGAACATGCGCAAGTCCCACAACTTGATGCTGGTGTCCAGAGATCCAGATAGCAAGCTGCCATTTGGAAGCGCCTTCAAGCCGCGGATGTTTCCCTGGTGTCCGATGAGTTTGCGGATCAACTGGTTCAGGCGAACATCAAAGAGGTTCACTGTGTTGTTGGGGCCACCGGTCGCCACGAGGCCGTTTTCACCCGCGTATTCGAGTGAGTAGATGGAGTTGGGCACTCCTGGCAGCGAGACGTTGTGCATCTGCTGTTTGGTGGTGTGCTTCTCGAGGTCCCAGAGCACCACAGTTCCGTCGAGCCCCGCACTGAGGAGGTCCGGGCCGGCCTGGGCCAAGCGATTGATGTAGTCGGTGTGGACGTTTGGTAGTTGTGAGACTGCTCCGGACTCTATGTCCACCAATTTGATCAGGAGGTCCAGCGAACAGGTTGCGAAGTGGGTTCCGAAGACTCTGATGTCGTTGACCCAGTCGAAGTGGAGGTTGTAGCTGTGTGAGATGGCGAGGGACGGATCGAATGTGGAATTGAGGTGGTGGCGCACCGGTTTCAGCGAGATACAGGTCTCGAGTTTGAGGATGCGCTCGTCGATGTCCTGGAAGTCCTCGTCGTCGACTGGTGGCGGAAGTGCGACTCCGGGGCTGGCGGGAGTGAGGCGTTTGACTATGCCATCACGACCCGCTGTAAATAGCTCGTTGTTGGCGTATTGAAGGGCATTGATGGGGAGGATGTGATTCTCGTGGTCAAAGTTTTCTCCGAGCACATACGACAACCCTTTTCGTGGGGCGGCTATGGTCATGGTTGGTAAAAAAAAAACAGGTTGAATAGTAGAGACGAATTGCAATGTGGATTAGAACAGTAGAAGGTTATGGGAAGTTAGAAGAAAAGATGGTTGCTGGTTAAACAGGGGGGTATAATAATTGGTTATTAAGGATCGGGGTGACATTATAGGGTAACATAGGGTATTTATCATAGGTATCATAGGGTATTTATCATAGGTATCATAGGGTATCATTAGGTATTTATCATTGGGTACTTATCATCAGTTATCATCAGCTATCATCAGTTATCATCAGCTATCATTAGCTATCATCAGTTATCATCAGCTATCATCAGTTATCATCAGCTATCATTAGCTATCATCAGCTATTTATCATCGTAGTAATATGTTGATCGTTCTGATAATGAATTTTATTGAAAAGGCGTTTGATTACAATTATATAACCACAACTAACGACCCACATATCATTAATTCCAGCCATCATATTTATTGATCATACTCATCGGCTATATATCATATCACCACATCAATCATATCAAACGTATCCATTAACCATACCAAACGTACCCATTAACATATCAATCATACCCAGTTATCAATCATATATCACATCCACTATCCACTGCTATGTCAACGGGTCAACTAAAAGCAGTCGTCTACCTAATGGTGGCCAAGATGGTGGAGGAGCAGTTGGCAGAGCTCAATGCCGACGGTACACAGGTCCACGCGACACCGGTGTTTGTGGCGTCGCTCGTGGACCTCGTGTATAACCAGTTGGTGAACGTGGGCGAGGACTTGGAGCTCTTTGCGAACCACGCTGGGCGCGAGGTGATTGATACGTCGGACTTGTATATGGTGTTGAGGAAGAATCCCACGTTAGCTGGGTATATCAAAGAGGTTGAGGGGGAGATGTGAGAAGCAAAAGGGATAAAAGGAATTGAAGACTGGTAATAGGAATTGAAGAGTGGTAAAAGGAATTGAAACTGGTAAAAGGCATTGACACTGGTAAAAGGCATTGACACTGGTAAAAGGCATTGACACTGGTAAAAAGGCATTGAAATAATGATCAACATGACATTGAAAACTGGCAATGATCAACATGACATTGAAAACTGGCAATGACCAACATGACATTGAAAACTGGCAATGACCAACCACTTGACAAGCAAGGATATGTAACTTGAGACTGAAGCGGTTTATACTGAATCAAAACAGCCTAAACTCCAGGCTAATCTCATGCTGTTTATGCTGATATAGAACATATAAGTGAATAATGGATAATACAAACAACTAATCATATTCTATGTTGTCCCTTTGTGTAGTTTTTACGCGACAAAACTCCTTCACAATTTGTGAATTTTCACCGTATTCCAGTAAAAATTGTCTAAAAAAATAGGACCAACAGTTTCAAATGTTCTTCGATTATCCTTCAATTGTCTTCGATTGTCCTTCAATTGTCTTCGATTATCCTTCGATTATCCTTCAACCTCCTCCGGTTGTCCTCTAATCACCCTCTCCTTCCCTACTCTTTGTCTATTCCCATCCCCCTTCGCTTTTTGTGAGCTCATTACGATTCCGCTTTGGGACAAAAAAACGCGTCGAGACGTGTTTTGAAATTATATATATCATGAAAACCAGCCGCTCATATTGAATATCATCACCTACATCACACATCACCACATCACCTAATCCACCTTAATCCATCACCTAATCCATCACCGTCAATAATTCAACGTCACAACACAACTTATAAAATACAACCATAATAACCACCAACACACCATGGCAATCCTCTCAGACCAAACTAATATCCCATGCACTCCAACAAGGAAAAGAACCATCGATGTGTTGACACCACAATCAACTCCCAAGAAACAGCGCTTGGACTTCAAAGACTCAAAGGCTACAAATACTGAGACTTCACCAAAGGCTACAAATACTGAGGCTTCACCCACAACTCCAAAAACCCTCCCATCTAATGGCCTTCCAACTCCAACAAAGAGTAAAGGCCTCTTTGTCAAATCCATATACTCCCGCGCAAAAGCCCTTTTCCAGCGAAGCTCCAGCAACCACGGTCGGACAGCACTCGTGGGTCGCGAAAAGGAAGCGGCGGCACTCAACACGTTCATCCAGAACGGCATCAAGGGCACCTCCGGCAAGAGTCTCTACATCGCAGGACCCCCGGGTACAGGCAAATCCGAGCTGATAAATGTGGTGCTCTCGCGCGGACTCGCGTGCAAAGTGGCCAAAATCAACTGCATGATCGTCAACAACCCACTCCACATCTTCCACGAGATCTACTGCGGCATCACGGGCGAGCTCTCGATCCTGTACCACCGCAAAAAGACCAGCGGCGACTTGAAGGCACTTGTTCAAGAACAGAAGGACGCCGTTGTGGTGGTGCTCGACGAAATGGACTGTCTCATCACACGCAACCAGGAGATTCTCTTTGAGTTGTTCTCGTTGACCACGACCACGCGGTTCGTGCTCGTGGGAATCTCCAACTCGCTCGACTTCACCAACAAGTTCTTGCCGCGCCTCAAGCGCAATGGTGTGGAGCCGCAGTTGTTGCAGTTCCTCCCGTACACATGCGAGCAGATCAAGCTGATCATCGTGGACAAGTTGGAGTCGTTGGAGGAGGACAAGGAGAACATGGATGGGCCAACGCGGGGGCTTTTCCACCCTGCGGCACTCCAGCTCTGCTGCAAGAAGTCCGCGTCGACCACGGGCGACCTCAGAAACGCGTTTGACTTGTGCTACCGTGCCATTGAGCAGGTGGAGAACACGCTCAAGGCGCAGGGCCGCAAGATGGCGGACCTCGATCTCAGCAACTGCCCGCAGATCTTGCTCCCGCACGTGGCGAAGGTGTGCACGATGAGCACACAGAAGAGCACGACGTTTCTCGGCACACTCAACTTGCTCCAGAAGACGGTGTTGTGCTACTTGTTCAAGATGCAGATCACGAACCTCGGGCAGGTTGCGACGATCAACGCATTTTACGACTACTACTTGACGAACAACAACAGGCTTGTGGGGACCGTCAACAAGGGCGAGTTCCTTGAGCTCGTGCAGGCGCTCGAAGCGTCGTCGTGCGTGGTGTTGGCGACGAGCAAGATGAAGGTGAACGACATGGGGAACAAGACGGTGAAGCTCAGCGTGCCGTACGAGGAGATGGCCAAGATGGCCAGCGAGGGAGTGTTGGGGGAGATCATGAGAATGTAGGATAGAAGAGGATAATAATAGAGAAGAGAATAGAATGAATAAGAATAGAAATAAGAATAGAGAAGAGGATAGAGAATGAGAATAGAAATAAGAATAGAAATAGGAATAGAGAAGAGGAATAGAGAATGAGAATAGAAATAGGAATAGAGAAGAGGAATAGAGAATGAGAATAGAAATAAGAATAGAAATAGGAATAGAGAAGAGGAATAGAGAATAATCGAAGAGATGAATAGAGAATAATCAAAAGCAGAATAGAGAGAATGGAAGTAAGAGAATTTGAGAATATAATGAAATAGAATGGAAGTAGATGATAGAACTTAACGATAAGCGGAACTTGATTAGAATAGAATGTGAATAGAATGCAAATGGAAGTAGAACTATGGAAGTAGAACTATGGAAGTAGAACTATGGAAGGACTTGAATAGAATTGAACGATAAACTGAATATGGAATGAAAACATTATGAAAAAGACAATTATACCAACCACCTAGACCACTATGATGAAGGTTCCTCACCATTTCCACGGATATCAGGACACACAAAATCGATCCGTGGAAAGGTTGTAGGATGTTACTGCAACAGGTACGCGGTAATCAGAGTCCATTAATGATCAGTAGGCCATTAATAATCAGTAGGCCATTGGTAGTCGTCAACTGTTGTAGTTAAATATTGTAGTATGTAACTGTTGTAGTTAAATATTGTAGTATGTAACTGTTGAAGTTAAATATTGTAGTCTTTAACTGTTGTAGTCTTTAACTATTGTAGTCTTTAACTATTGTAGTCTTTAACTATTGTAGTCTTTAACTGTTGTAGTCTTTTACTGTTGTAGTTTTCAACTATTGGAAGTATCTTCTTCTTCTTCGTCTCAGCTCATCCTCATACTTCTTCTCATCTTCAGTCATCCACTCGTCAATCCCATCATTTTCATGGTAGTCATTATACCCATCATCCACCATCTTTCCATAACTTCCACAAACCATTCCTTCCACCTCTATATCTATATTCTATCTTCTCCGTCTTATCCTTCCCTTTCCTTCCCTTTTCTTCCATTACTTCCCTTCCTCCCTTTTCTGCTGGTCACCTGCACACAATCCAGTAAAAAAACACTTTCCTCAAAATTTTCTACATAAATACAGACGCCGTCCAAACAGCATGTCATCGTCAGGCTCCCGAGGGCCGCCCAGGTACAATGACCGAAGCGAATACACGGACTACGGCAAGTCTCGAAGGAAAAACTTCTACTCCATGACCCCGAACGGGAGCTCGGTAAACGGCACTGTTCCAGGGAGCTCTAACAACACAATAGTGCCAGGAGGCACCTCAAATGCGTCCACATCCGCAAACCTCTCGCGAAGAGACTACAAAGCAAGCATCCCGCCAAAGAAGGACCCGCTCAGCCGAAGCTACCCCAGCTCCGCAGCACGCTCGTACTCCTCGGGCCTGAAGTCGTTTGGCTCCTACCACTCCAACTACAACAGCTACCAGGGAAAAAACCTGGACTACTACTCGAACAGCTGGCGCAAAGATGCGGTGAAACCCGTGCGAAAGGACGAGGGCGAGAAGGAGTCCAAGTATGAGAAGTTTGGGGAGTCCAAGTATGAGAATAAGTATGGAGAGTCGAAGTATGAGAACAAGTATGGGGAGTCAAAATATGAGAACAAGTTTGGAGAATCAAAGTTTACCGACAAATACGACTCAAAGTACGACAGCTCAAAGTATGACAGCTCAAAGTATGACCCCAAGTACGACAGCTCAAAGTATGACCCCAAGTACGACAGCTCAAAGTACGACAGCTCAAAATATGACCCCAAGTACGACAGCTCAAAATATGACCCCAAGTACGACACCTCCACGTCCAAATTCGACGCCCCAAAGTTTGACTCCAAATTTAATGATACCAAGTACGACTCCTCCAAATACTTCAAGTCTAACGGAACGTACCCACAGACGTCCTACAAATCGACTCCAGCATATGCATCTCAGTACAACGCCAACAAGGTCCCCGTCTCTGCGAACCGCCTCAACACGTCGCGATATTCGTCCAAGGACCGCATGGACCGCCGCCCGTACACGTCGGGGCTGCTGGCGCTCGTCAACAGCACCTCGCCAAAGCGAATATCTTCCGGCGACCAGTACTACGGTCGCGACAGGTACAAGCGATACGACTACCGCAACCGCAACTACAGCGCGGGCGGGTGGTATCTGAAGCTGGAGCATGAGCGCGGCGACGACAACAACGACAACGAAAACGACAACGACAACGAGGATAACGAGGATAACGATAATGATAATGACGAGAGCGACGACGACAAGACCGACGAAAAGGTGCACATGCAAGAGGTGTTGATGGGCAACGACGACAAGGAAAAGGACGACGACGAGGATGACGACGACGACAAGGACGACAAGAACGAATCCAGCAACGACGACGACAATGACGTGTCTATGAATGAGCCTCTGAATGAAGAGCATGTGGCCGCCGTAGAGGTGGTAAAGGAGCCTGTCCATGAAGTTTCCAAGGAAGCGTCCACTGAAATGCCCGAACTTGCTTCAGTCGTGCCCAGTCATACCCCGGAAACCGTAGACTCTCTCTCTGTCTTTCCTTTGAATGAGATGGAGGCCAAATACCAGAGTCTTCAGGAAGAGTTTGAGGCGAAGACAAGAGAAGGTGAGAGGTTGGGTGACAGGTTTGGTGAGAGGTTGAGTGAGAAGTTAGGTGAGGAGCAGAAATCTTTTGATAAATCTTTCGATGGAAATTCCAACTTCTCTGAGCTTCCAAGCTATAAGCGCAACCTCCAGCTCTACTCGACCAAGCACGATGCGCTTGTTGCGATGATTGCAAAAGACCACAAAGCGTATCTTCAGAAGAAGGTGAGACTCTGCGATGAGTACCTGCTGTTGGCGAAGGTGCACCGGTTGAAGTCGGCGAAGATGGCGCAGCAGCTTCGGTTGTTGCACCCTGTTGACGACGACATGCGCCGCGAGATTGACGCCGGCAACTTCAAGAAGAACCAGCCGCAATTGCTGCAGCAGAACCTGTCTGATGGTATTCCACACAGCGGATCTCCGGACCAATCGTTTGACGACCACACTGGAGGCCGGCGTGGTAGACGGCACGGAGACTTGGTGACCACGGAGGCGGAGTTCCAGGAGATATTGGCGCTGTTGAGTGAGGATCCGCTTGCGAAGGCTGAGCGTCTTGCGGCGCCCATTCCGGATTTGGTCTTGGATCCGCTTGAACGCGACCAGCTCAACTTCATGGACGTGAACAACGCCGTCCATGACAAGGAGAAGTGGGCACAGCGTGTGAAGACCGATTTTGCGGACAACTTCTCCGCGCTGGAGCACGCGCTTTTCTGTGAGGGATTCTGTCTTGCACCCAAGCGGTTTGGGGCCATTTCGCGGCACATGGGCGGGTTGCGTACCGCCAGCGACTGTGTGATCCACTACTACGTGACCAAGAAGGACGTGAACTACAAGCAGTTGCTTTTGCAGCACAAGAAGAAAGCCAGCCGGAAGTCGAGCAAGCGTAAGAGCACGTCGACGAACCGGTCGCGCAATGCACTGCAAGTGAACACGCCTACGCAGCAGTCGCCCACGCAGGAGTACTCTTTGAAGGAGTTGGAGATGGCGGACGTGGACCGCAGGGCCGTGGATGTTGCGAGGAAGGCCATGGAGGATAAGGTGGATGAGCAAGTGGCCGAGGACAAGGAGGAGTTGAAGGAGAAGGAAGATAGGGAAGAAAAGAAAGGGAAGGAAGAAAAGCGGGTCGAGTTTGTTGAGACTGCGGAATCCGAGGAGTATACGGACACGGGCCGGCGCAAACGTGCTGCGGCACCGCACTTCCAGCCGTCTGAAGTTGCTAAGAAAAAGAAGAAGGAGGACGAGGAAGACGGCGCCGAGGCCAACGGGATCACGTTTGACTATGAGATCAAGGAGCGGCGCAAGGCGATTTCAAGCTACTGGTCGATTACAGAGGCGAACATGTTCCCTGATCTTTTGCGGGAGTTTGGCACCAAGTGGTCTGCGATTTCCGACAAGCTCGGGACCAAGAGCGCAACGATGGTGCGCAACTACTACCAGAGAAACGCGGAAAAGCACGGCTGGAACCTCATTGCCCAGGAGGCAGATGGGACACAGCTGTTTTTGCAGCCTGCGGTACCGATCGGCACGTTCCAGCACAAGAGTGATGGGAATGGACCTGTTGAGCATGTACATGCTGTTAATGCCAATATTGCTCCTATGAACAATGCTCCTATGAACACTCCTATGAATGCTCCTGTGAATGCTCCTATGAATAGTGGCGTTCCTGCTCCACATGCCAATGGACCTCTAGTCAATGCTCCTGTTCTGGTGAACCCAGGGAACGTTCCGGGTGTCAAAATTGAAGGAGGTGCGAATCCGCCACGGTCTTCGATCATGAGCTTGCTCAATGCCGACTCTCCCGTGAAGCAAGAAACGACCGAGGTGAAGCCAGAGGCGCGCGGGTTTCCGTGGGCGAATCCGCAGCATTCGGGGCGCGAGAGCGCGCCAGCGCGGCGTGTACACGATTTGCTCAATTGATAGAGGAATGTATTATATAGTGTAATAATAAGAGCATTTCTGAGTGAAGTGCTGATAAGAAGTGATTGTAGATTAGTAGAGATGAATGAGTTTTACAAAGTATCGATAAATAAGAGATTATTGAGTTTTACCTAAGAAAGTATTGATAGGTTATATAAAGTTGATTAAACTAGGATCAAACTAATTAACTTGAATTACATTTTTTCATTTCTTACATAATCAAAAATTTTTTCACCAACATGTTCAGGCAAACCAGAGGCCTCTGCCAGAGCGTGAGGACGTTGCAGAGCGAGCGGCCGCAAGTGCCGCTTTCGCTCAAGGCTGCGTACCCACGAGTTCAGAACAGCATTCCATCGCGAGTCACCCTCGGCACGTTGCAACAGCCGCAATACGACCGGTTGCGTGTGATCCCAGCACTCAAGACGTTCTTTGGCGGCAACCCTGTGCACGAAGAGAACATCAACCAGTTGAATGCTATATTAAGAAGAAACATCAACTTGCCCACGCGTGTTTTGACGGATGCTGAGCTCAAGGCCGGCCGTTTCATCTCTATCGAGAAGTACCGTGAGATGACACAGGCAGGTGCCAGATTGAAGGGTCTCCACTACAAAGAGTTGACCACGCTTTTGCACAGATTAAGAAGCATAGACACACAGTTGATGCCCACCGAGGTCAGCGATGTGTTGGCCAGATACACGCACATCATCAAGGAGTCTGCAGTGGTGGAGCGCAAGGTCAAGACTGTGGACCAGTACGGTAGAGCCCACGGAAAGGCCAAGAGAAAGGAGTCTCAGGCCGAAGTTTGGATCGTCAAGGGTGAGGGAGAGGCTATTGTGAACGGCAGGCTGCTTGTGGACTACTTTCCTCGTAACGCCGACCGCCAGAAGATCATCTACCCATTCCAGGTCATTTGCCAGGAGGGACAGTACAACATCTTTGCTACTGTGAATGGTGGAGGAGTGTCGGGACAGGTTGAGGCTACTATGTATGCGATTGCCAAGGCGTTGGTGGTGGTGAACCCACTTCTCAAGCCGAGATTGAAGAAGGCTGGCTTGATGACCAGTGATGCTAGAATCGTGGAGAGAAAGAAGCCAGGTAAGGTCAAGGCCAGAAAGATGCCTGCCTGGGTCAAGCGTTAGTGTATATAGAAAAGGACGCAAAAGAGGAGGTTGTAGGAATCGAACTCACTCGAACTCGACGGAGTCGAGTGAGAGATGAGAGAGATTGATGAGATGAGTTCGATTGAACTTTTTAGATGAGGTTCACGAATAGTCGGAGGAATAGAAAATGAGTATGAAAGAGGAACATCCTCCTACGATTAATAAAGAATCTTCACGAATCCTAGACACTTTTGCTGTTGCCAGGCGTATTTAACTGGTTATTGTAGTAATTATAGTTTTGATGTTTTCTAAATTCAGTTTATGTATTTCTGTCGACTCTGTCGACTCTAGTCTCTCTAGTAACTCTAGTCACTCTAGTCACTCTAGTCTCTCTAGTCAATCTAGTCTCTCCATTCTCTCTAGTCTCTCTAGTCTCTCTAGTCTCTCTAGTCTCTCCATTCTCTCTAGTCAGTCTTTTCTCCATTCTCTTCTCTCCTATTCTACCTTCTCCAAATACTCAAGAACACTCTCCAACTCACCCTTCCCATAACTCTCAATCTTTCCCTGGAAGGCTCCCTTTCCACCTCCCTTCAAGTTTCCAATCTTCTCCTTCAACACCTTCTGGACCTCGTCGGTGCGTGGTCCAGTCACCTTCACCATGCCTCCTCCAGGGTACTCTCCGTTCAAGAGCACCACGGTTCTGTCGAAAGCCTCACCCGACTTGTTCACCAACGTCAAAAGCTCCTTGTTCAAGCTGTTGAGGTACTCGGCGTTGTTGTCTGGACGGTAAGCATAGCTAATGCTCTTCTTCTCGGAAAATATACGCGCAGCTTCGGTAGCAGCAATCTCTCTGAGCAAGTTCAACTCGCGACTCAGTGTCTTCCTGTAGTTCAATCCCAACTGCTCAACCTTCTCCGCGACCTCCTCGATCTGACACAGGAGCTGCGATCCTGCAACCTCCTTCAAGAGCATGTGTGTTTGTCTAAGGTACTTGGGAACACGGGCTCCACAAGTGAAGTACACACGCGAGTGTCCTCCACGGACTCCCGTCTGGTGCAACACGGAAACCGCCTGGATTTCGCCCGTCTTCAGCAAGTGTGTACCGCAGCATGCGTTGTAGTCGATGTCCCCAATGCAAACCACACGGAAAATACCCTCGGTGAAGTCATAGTCGTCTGGAAGCTTGGACTTGTCGAACTCAGACAGGTTGATATCAGGCGTGTGTGTCACAATGTCCAAGTTCTGCTCAATGTAGTCGTTGACCTTGGCTGCAACCTCTTCAATCAATTCGTCGTCCACCTTCCGAGGCAACTCCACGTAGTTGATCACCTCACCCATAGACCAACTGAGCGATGGGAGATCATACTGGTCAAAAACAGCAGAGAGAAGGTGCTGGCCAGAGTGCTGCTGCATGTGGTCGAATCTCCGTGCCCAATCAAGTTCAATGGTCACATCAGTGCCTTCAGGTACAACCTCCTCAGTAACGTGAACAGCAGTCAACTTGTTCCTCAACACTTGTGTAACACGAACCTCGTCCTTACCGAAAATGAGACGGCCTTGGTCGTATGGTTGTCCGCCTCCTTCTGGAAAGAGAACAGTGTCCGAGAGCTCCACAGCGTGTACCAGTGCGGGTTTGTCGTTACTCTTCTTCTTAGAGTTCTTGTTCTGCTTGTCTTGCAGAGTCATAGGAAGGGTGTATTCATAGCTCTTCACCACCGTGGCGTTGAGGGTTTTGAGGTACGAGTTCTTTTGGCACGCGAGCGCCCCCACAATAGTAGACATAGTGGAAAATCTGACTTTTGGATCGGATCTGAGTTTTTGGATCGGGTCTGAGTTTTTATAGATAACAAAAGATTACTCATAATCGATCAAATATTCCAAACAATTCTACACCTTTCCAAAGATAGAAAATACGGATTTAGACGTTATCAAGATGTACTGACTCATTGTACTTGGTCTATTCCATTTTTCCTATTCCACTTTCCCATTTCCTTTTCCCATTCCCTTTTCCCATTCCACTATTCTTACTGACCAACTTCACACTACACATTCTACTTACCATACTCCATTATATCTACTCATTCTACTTACCATACTCCATTCTACTCATTCTACTTACCATACTCCATTATATCTACTCATTCTACTTACCATACTCCATTCTACCTACTCATTCTGCTTTCTACTTCCTTCTCAAGGCAAACACGAGCGCTCCGAGAGCTCCCACTACTCCAACGGCTCCTCCGAGGAGGACATGGTTAGGGACTCCGGCAATGATCTCGTCGCTCGTCTTCACCTCAATTGGCACAGGCTCGTGCGAGTTGTGGATATACAAGTCCGCTTTGTCGTTCTTCAATTTCTGGTTGATCCGCACACACTCAAGCAAGTCATTGTCGGTCGTGATCGACACAACGTCTCCCTCGTCGTCAACATAACTCATGGCGTATTGCTCGGCTTCAACATCGTCCTCGGGAACTGGAACCTTCAACGCGTCGTAGTCCTTCTGGTGCAACTTGCTGTCCACAAGACTCCGCAACTTCGCAACACCCTCGCTCGGCTTCAACGAGATACGGTGAACGCGCGCACCTAATGCTGGCGACTTGAACTTGAACGTGAACACCGTCTCTTCGTCCTCCGCAACGTTCGAGAAGATCGCCAGCGCCTTGCGGTTCATGGCAGGAGCTCCCACATGCGAAATCGAGTCTGATGGCTTGATGTCCCCAACATTGAACGACTGGAACTCCGACGGAGTGATGTCTGGCGCTCCGCTGCCAGTGATCGAGTCCGAGTGGAGCGAGTCCGTGTCATCGTTGTCCAAAGACGTCCAAAACTTGTTCCATGCAGGACCCTCTGGAGCCGCCTTCTGTGAGCTCTGCTCCTCGACTTCCTGCGACTCAATTTGCTTGATCTGGTTCAACGTGGCGTATGTCAACTTCAAAACATCCACAATGCCAATGATTTCGCTGTCGTCGCCGACAACAGGCAAGTTCAAGTAGTGGCCCTCGAACATCTGTCTCAACGCCTGCTGGATCGGCAAGTGCACCGGTGCCACATCAGGTTGCGGGGTCATCACTCTTACAATTGAGCACTTCTTGGGGTCTAATCCAGTAGCAATCACACGGAGAACAACATCCTTCGACGTAAAGATTCCCGTCACTTCGTCGTTCAAGTCCTTCACCAACACCGCAGTGGTGCGATTTTCCTTCATCAACACAGTCGCATCGTACACAGTGGCCCTCACATTAGTATACACCGGCATCGTAGACGCTTCCAAGACGTTCTCCAAGGTAGGTCCGTTCATCTTGGTCTTCAAGTTCTCAAAGTATTGGAAAACCTGCTGAGGCTGCTCCTGCGAACCTCCCATCTCCATATGCACAGAATCAAGCGCCTCGTACAACTTCTTCGACGAGGCATGCAATCTCTCCAACTTCTCCATCTGCTGCGCATAGCACTTGGTGATATCAAGAACTCCAACAATCTGGTTGTTATCGTCAAGCACAGGCAAGTGTCTGAACCCACGCTCAACCATCAATGCCAATGCTTCCAGGGCTGGCGACAGAGCGTTTGCACACATGGGGTTTGGAGTCATGATCTGGTCAATGGTCACAGTGGCCTTGAGTCCCAGGCCAACAATACGGAATGCAAGGTCCTTAGCGGTGAAAATACCAATGAGCTCGCCAAGTTCGTTTACCACCAAAATACAATTCTCTCTTCTAGCAGTCATCAATTGCGACACTTCGTGAACTGTGGTGGTAGTTTTGCATATTATCGGTTCAGAAGGCCTGAGAGAAAGAACGGTTCCCGGAGCGCTCTTGCGGTGTCTCGTTGTGCGCGAGGGGTCCTTCTTTCTCTTACTTAAATCGTTTTCGATCTTGCGTCTAATCGCATCGTCTCTCTTCGATTGTCTTCTTCTCGAGTCGTTGGTGTTACCCGCTCCACTTCCAGTGGCGCTCGAGGTCTCATAGGCGCCAGGGGCACTCGAACCCGAGGCCGTGCTTCCTGTCTTTCTCGGTTTGAATGACGACATGCAGTAATATAAACAAAAATTTTGTGCGCTTATCCTGATTCGTGATTTGATTTGAGCCGAATCTGGCTTTGAGATTTTGCCCTCAATAAATTTCAATCCAATGTTGGTCATCTCACCCAAATTAAGCGAGTACATACGACAAGCACAGCTAGATGTCCCCGGCGAAACCATCACCAATGCGGAATTGGTGAAGGTGTATGAGGCGACAATGCCTTGTGACTCGCTCATTGAGTTCATCAGACTGGTGGACGCGAAGTTGTACATGCCTAAGGCAACACCACCTCCGCAAAAACCCAAAACGAAGGAGTTCCTCAAGACAATGGAGCGCCTCAGACTCAAGGAGAAGGAAGAAGAGTACCAACGTCTCATCAATCCTGCTCCAGCATACGACACCCTCTATGAGGAAAATTTCACCGAAAAGGAGCTCACTCCAGCCCAAGAACACAAGCAAATGAAAAGTCATATCACCACTATATTTAACATCTTTATCAGTGTGGCGAGCGTCCTGTATGCTATATGGTACTGGACCAAGTCACTGTGGGGCTTAGCAATTGGGCATCGTGTGTTGATGTCGCTCTTTTTTGGGCTTGTGGTATTGATAGCTGAGGTCGTGGTGTACTTGGGGTACTTGAATAAGATTGAGGAGGCAAAGGTGAGAGAACGCTCCAAAAAGGAGGTCAAAAGGGTGGTCAAGCAGATAAATTTATTGAAGGAGGATTAGGGGCAATTTTATAGCGGGGTTTTTTCTAAAACTTTGCAGCCAAAATTTACAACAACTACAAATGAAAGCCATTACAAACTTCTTAAGAAGCATTGCCACTATTCCAGCCACTCTTCCGAACAAGATCGCAAACATCTTGTTAGACATCGCCTCGTCCCTTTACTTGGGAGGTTTCATCAAAGATGCTTGGTTTAATGTATTGAAGTCAGGTGCGGTTCCCAAACATATAGCATTGATTATGGACGGCAATAGGACGTACGCTAAAAAGAATAATATGGAGTTGGTTCAGGGGCACACTGCTGGCGCTGAATCTTTATCAGAGGTGAGTATTAGGTGATGTTGTATCGTTTTGGTAGTGTACTAACTGATAGGTGTTGGAAGTAGCATATAAGGTTGGTGTTGAGCATGTTACTATCTACGCCTTCTCAATTGAGAATTTCAAGCGCCCAAAGCTGGAAGTTGATGCGTTGTTCGGGTTGTTGCGTGATCGTTTGCGCTTCTTGCTGGAACATGAGTCTAACTATGCTGGTATTAACGAGCTCAAAATCAGAATCATTGGAAATCGGTCAATGATTCCCGCAGATATTTTACGTGATCTAGAGGAAATCGAGGTGAGAACTGCAAATGCCGACACGAAGCGAGTACTTAACGTCTGTTTCCCGTATACTACACGTGACGAGATTACACATGCGATGCAGGCGATCACTGCAAAGGCACAGGATGGAGAAATACAGTCGATCGACGAGATTTCGATGAAAACGTTGAATGAGAACTTGTATTTCGACGCCGATACCCCGAAGTTGGACATCTTGGTGCGCACCAGCGGACACACACGCTTGAGCGATTTCATGATGTGGCAGTGTTCGTCGGACTGTTCTATCGTTTTTGTAGAGACCTTGTGGCCCGATTTCAAGTTTTGGGCTACAGTCAAGATCTTGCTTATGTGGAGTTATTACAGAACCTTGCAAATTCAGCTGGAGAGAAAGCTCGGAACGCGGCCCAAACCAGAGGATCTCAAGTTGATGCTAGAGCAATTACCCGAAGCTCCTCAATTTGGGTCAGTGGCTGCATAGAGCCCAGAAGTCCAACTAGTCCTGGTTTGACTATAAGAAAACTAATGTCCGACTATAAGCCAAGTCCTATCCAACTATAAGGTATCTCGTAACTCTTTGAGTCAACATATAACCTTATTGGTTCCTTTAAAGTTTCATGTTAAACTACATTTATCACTCGTCGCTACTTTGTTGCTATCTGATTCCTATTTACATGATAATCTATACTTCCGCGCTGGATGCCTTGTTGACAAGATCCTGTAATCTCTTCTTCTGCTCCCTCTCGTTCAACTCCTGGTTCAAGTGCAAGTTCTTTGCGTCTGCAAAGTCCTCTGGTCTCAAAACTATGCCGTTAGTGTTTCTTTCACTCACCCATCTCTTGCTGACTATTTTATTCACTTCATCGTGCAAGATGCTCAAGTTGTGGGACTTGGTCAAGACATAGTCGTTGATGTCGAAGCCCAACTTCAGTTGCAAGGCCTTGGCGAACTTGAATCTGAACGCCAAGTCGTGCAAGTCGACATTGTTGTACTCAGCTGCGGTTACTTGTTTTCCTCCCACAGACTGGTAAGTGGTGTTGATTATGTTTGCGATATCAGCTTCGGAGTAAGTAGACTCGATGTCCTTCTGGTGGACCTTGTTTTCCTTCCACTGTGCGACCTCGAAGTCTGGCATGTCGACCTCTGCATCGAAGGCCTTGTAGCCAGGGCTGTTCTCCTCGTTCAAAATCACGATCTTCTTCTCGACATCGGCCTCAAAGTCGTCCTGCTTCTCGATGATCTCCTGTCTTTTTTTCAAGTCGTTTCTACCGAACAAGCTGAGGAAGGTGCTCGGGCGCGAGGTAGTGAAAGACCTCACGGGCTGCACTCTCATTAATCTGAACATGGCTAGTGTGGTCTTGAAAATTTTTGTTCAAGAACTGGTTGAAAAAAATGCATATGCAGGAAGCATAAGAAGAAGTGTTAGATTAGAGATAATATGAGAAGTATACCGATATGATTGTTGGTATTGCAATTGACTACTTCTCTATTTGGAATGAGTCGATATTATTCAAGTTGCTAATTTGAGTTTATTTAATCTTCATGTATTCTCTGTAATATTTGTCACCTCTATTTGTATATAAGTGATCCTGATGTATTTATCTCTCTCGTCCTATCTATCTCTTTCATATTGTATTTATCATTTCAGCTCGTTACCGTCTTGTTCTCCCCTAGTTTTTGTTCCCTCCTCCATAAATATGTTAACGGAACTAACATCACCAACATCATTCCATCAAGGGCTATGGTATATCCATACCCCTTCAAGTACCTTGGTGCGTCTACAGTCCTCCACACAAAGATAGGTACCCATACCGAAAATGTGTTGCCCAAAGTGTTCATGGTGGACAACGTGAGTGCTCTTTGGATCGAGTTATCGGAGCAAATTATATTGGCCCACGAGTAGAGAACGGCTGCAATACCATCTGCAGTTCCAGATAAACAGAATGCTGCGAGCGTTGCCGAGTGCGGAACGTTCCATATCACCAAAATCACTGCGGAAATGATGTTGATGACTGCGGTGATGGCAATGCAAAATGGGTGCAAATTGCTCCAAGTATCCACCACAATTGCATTTATAAGCGAAGATATGATGGTGATTGCAGGTATGATGGTTGTGATGGTGTTTACTGACGATACCGAATAATTCTCCTGCTTGAGCCATATTGGTAGGCCGCTATTTGAAGATATACCATCTGCTTGGCTAAAGAATATCGCAAATATGACCAACATGGGAAACTTCCAGTCCAAAAGAGTCTTTTTGACCGCTGTGAAATCAAGCTTATCATTGGAAGAACGACCTTCTTTAATCATCCTCAATTGCGCAAGGCGTATTTCTCGTTCGGTCAATAACTTCGACTTGGTTGTTTCTGGTAGGTTGGGGAGAACAAAAAGCCCATATAAACACACTGGTACCGTGAGAACAAAAGCAATGATGTAAAGCCATCTCCACCCTGCTAAACCATACCGTCCGTTTAAATGCTTGTACGCTCCTGCCTGGATATAACCTCCGCACATAGACCCTGCTTGTGACGCACAAAAGTAAAGTGCAGATCTCTTGGTAAGTTCGGACTTTCTATACCACGACCCCAAGTACCAGTTCGCTACCGGGAAGTAGAACGACCCAGTGAGTCCAATACAGAAACGAAGAGCATACAATTGGTGGTAGTTTGTAATTTTGAACATTCCCAAGGTGAAAAACGACCAGATGGTATCCATAATTGGTAGGTACAAGTTTATAGGAACCTTTGTCGCAAGTATGGTAAGTGGAATCTGACCGATGATGAAACCCGCCATATAGCACGAACTCTGGTAAGTCAACTGATTCCCAAACATCTTTAAATCCTCCTTCATTCCACTAACATATGAATATGTCACGGCAGTAGAGTCCAATGTCTTCACAAACGAAGATAGAAATAGATACAACCAAACTAGCAAGTCGAGTTTGGCAATGAGGATCTTTTCCTCTTTGGTGTCTGTGCGTGAAAACCATTGGTACCATCGTTGAGGTAAATCTTCGCGACTGAGATACTCTTGTTCTTCAATAGTGAACTCTTCTGTGGACGAAGCCTCGTGGACCCACACATCAACCTTTTCCTCGCCTGCCATTGGTTTTGTAATAAACTAACTTTATCACCACTTTATATCGTCTTGATATTAGTGAGCCACAGTTTGCTACTTCCCGTGAGGTTGCATTTCCGTCGGTTGCAAATTTGTGTCAAGCGGAAAATTGTTGCATTTTAACGGAAAACGAAAAAATAGGCAATTCAGTTACAGTACACAAATATCACCATTTTATTATCCATTATTCATTTTAGTCATTATTATATTCCATTAAATCACTCTCCATTCCAGCACTTCCCATTCCATCACTCTCCATTCCATCCTTATATTGGCGTTCCATAGAACCCCGACGTGAGCTTGAAGTCGTATGCTGGACGAAGCGATCCGCACAACACTCCAACAACACCTGTGCAGTTCGGGCCGAAATCTCTAACTGTTCCGCACAATGAATCCCCATAAAACTGACAGTGTGGAATAGGTTTCATTGGTGGAAACACATACAACTCGGAGTTCTCCGCGGGATCGGGGTTCCAAGGCAAGTGCATGTTGCGGTGGTATTTGTCCTCGACTTTGTCATTGTTTTCCTTAGCGGCTTTTGTGGGCATCTCGATTGCATAATGCGTGCTGATATGTGTTGATTTTTCGTCCAACTTCTCCGGTCCCTTCTTCTTCGAGCTGAATATGGAGCTCGATACCTTCGGAGACTTGGCTCTTACTAGTGTGCAATACCAGCAGAGACATATCAGGTAATCTTGCTTGTACTTTTTCTTGTACAAATTTGCAGTAATTTCAAAACTGTTGTCAATACGCCCTTTTTCGATCTTGTCATCATGGTCAATGACTCCGCTCTTTCCAGAAAGACATGCGTTGAAGTAGTAGAACATCGAAAGCTGGTGTGTGTGCCATATTAAATCGATGTCCAAAGTGGGAACAAGCATTTGCTTGTAGTCATTACCTGCAAGCATACTGAAGAAACGTTCGTATCTCACAAGACTTTCACCGGCAGTGAGCGCAATTTCTGGGGAACGTAATAAGTCAATTTCGTTCATCTTGCTTCCAAACCGTTCCTGACGAAGAACACACCCTACCAAATCAACAGGAAAGTCCGCGGTGGGGACTTTCTCTGAATGAACAGTGGCCTGAACCAAGTTCATTTCACAGTATGCTTTGAGAATAAGCAGAACACGAGGACCGTGTACGTTGTTGTGGCATGCTTCCATGATCATTCTATCTAAAGAACGCGACATTTTCTCAAACGCAAGCTTTGACTCACGCAGGACGAATCTGTTGATGGCCATGGTACCGATATCTTTGAGATCTGAATGGCAAATGGCCGAGGAAAAGCTCTTGAATATTCCTGGTAAAGGCAACGTGCCATTGACGTCTGCAAACATCTGCCGCTTACGCAACTCTTCATGTGTAATTGTGGAGGAAAAGTTGGGACATGGACATGGTGATTTGCAGACATACAGAAAACCACTATCTGCAAACCCAGTATTCAAATCGTTTGTATATGGAACATTCCACAACAAGATCTGGTTGCAATTAGGACAGTCGACATCGACCAAATATTCGAGCTCTGAAAAGTGGGAATTGTCAAACCTGTTCAAGTCGAAGATTTGATTTGGCGAGTTCCCATCCGTGAAGTGTTCAAGAAGGCGCAAGTACCCTAACTGGAGCTTTTCGTCTGGTGAATAAGTGAATGTCAGGTTGTCAATCGCAAGGTTAATTCTGTACAATGGCAAAGGAATCATTGCAAACAGAAGGAAGCCCATACGAATAAAAGTATCATAACATGTCCTTGGATTGAGCAAGAACGCGTGCCAAACCATAATCACATCGAGAGGAGGGAGCATTCCCTGGAGCAATTGGATCAATTGAGGGTCGCGAGCCTTTTTCAACATTTTCTTCTCGTCGTCCCAATTGGTATCGGACTTGGAAACGTGCTTCAAACAGCTCACGAAAATGATGAATCTTCTCACGGCATTCGTCACGTAAACCTGCCACCTCTTCTCAGCAGCGGTTGAATCCGATCCTCCAGTAGAACCCGATCCGATCACACGGCGTTTCAATTCTGCAAACGCCCGAAGGAGCTTCAAATGGTAGATGACGTCTTCTTTTGTGGGCTGGAACTTTGCAACATTGTTTTCGTAGGCGATGCTCGCAGATTGAGAAGGAGGTGGCCCCTTCACCAAACTCACAAACGCCGCAATTGGTTGTCCCTTGGTGTCGTTGTCCTCGTAGGGGGGTGGTTGAGACATTGGTGGCAAATAAAAAAAAGTGCACAATGTCTTCTATAAATGGACCACACAAAGCGCCGTACAATTTAGATTTCGTATTTTTAGCGTCAGTAAACGCAGATAAAGATTTTTTCGTGTGGGGTACAAACGGGTTGGAGTGGCTCTGAGACATCATTACGTCATCGGAGGCCATCCCGTGCCTTGTGTGACTTTGGCGTCATCAACCCAATAAACGGTAAATTTCGAGGTTGTCGTAATGTAAGGCAGTTGCAGTGGGGCAGATGCAACGGCATTTCCCAAAGTTGCAAAATTTCGAAACGACGCGGTGGCTGTGTTTAAAGTTTAGAACTGGGGGGAACAATAGCAAAATGTTGTCAAGTGAGACACCGTCTCACCGTCTCAACCTATCAATAAAAGTTAATTTAAGTGTCTATTACAATGATTACGGGTGATTTCACAAGCATACCTTTAAAGAGTGATACCTTTAAAGAGTGATACCTTTAAAGAGTGATACCTTTAAAGAGTGATTTATATATGCTTTTTTCTTCTACTCTCTACTCTCTACTTCTACTGTCTTCTACCCTCTTCCTCTATTTCCTATTTGCAAACTTTTTAGCGTAACAATATGTAATGAAACCAATGATCAAATAGAACCCAAGGCCGATGTTCAGCGATTCAATCACCACTGAGTCGGAGTCGAGCCGCTTTTGGTTCTCTATGCTAGAAGGGAGTGTGGATGTGGTTGGAACCACCGTTGTAATGACTGTTTGAGGAGTTGTTGTCGAGGTGGGTGCTGGTGTAGACGTTGGCAGCGATACCGTCTGTGTTTCAATGGTCACTTGACCAATGTCACACCACCCACGGACGGGAATGCAGTTGATGTACTTGCACCACTTGCAATTGTTGCTTGCGGTGGGCTTGTCAACGAAAAAGTTCTTCAGAAGGAGCGCAAAGTAGACGATTGCAAGAACAAGCGAAGCCACTCTCACCGCACACCATATGTAGAAACGCACGAGGATCTTGTCGCTGTGGTTGGGCACTGGGTTCCAATGGTTGATGAACTTCTCAACGCCCGTCATGTTCGGAGGATCTTGAGTGATCCTGCCATCGTTGTATATGAAGAAGGGGTCTGGAAGGAGCAAGAGCAGCATCAAGATACCCATTGCAAACCCTCCAATATGACTAAAGTTGTCCAATCCAGGAAGAAGACCTAGCGCGAAAGAAACAACGATCTCTCCCACCATGATGAAGATGAACAGTGCATAGTGCCTGGTTCCATAGATGTTCTTATTCTTTCTTCCACAGTAGACAAACAGGATGATGTTCGTGGCCACCACGCCGAAAAGCGCTCCAGATGCACCAGTGGACGCAATACCCTCAGGAGTGAAGTTGGATCCCAAAAGGAAACCAGCGATACCACTCAGGATGTAAATCAAGACGTACTTCACAATTCCAATAGCCTTCTCTATTGTACCACCCATCACAACTTGGAGCAACAAGTTGAAGATGATGTGAAGAAATCCCGCGTGGAGGAATATCGGCACGAAAATACGGTACCATTGGTCAGGAAGCCATTTTCCGTCGGCCTGTCCCAATCCAGAAAGACCACAGAGCTGGTCCAAGTTGCACACATTTGTGTCAACACTCGTGGAGTTTGCACAGGGAAAGGTAATGCTGGTATCATCGGTGAGGTTGGCCACTTGGTGCATACAAGGGACGTAACGTGCTCCCATGTTGATCAAAACGTAGGTCAGGGGACCCAACATGGGGTTGAAGTATGGTTTGGTTTGAAATGCTGAGCCTGTGAGATGCGACATCCTCGCTAGTTCAACAATGAACACTATCACCTGTATCACCGACACGAGAATCGTGAAATGTGGGAGGTTTGTGTAGTGGAATTTCGACCTTCTCTGTGGTTTTCGCACCTCGAACTCGGACGTCTCCACATGATCTTTGGTGGGCGGCTCCGGGCGAGAAAAGTCGTTGTATCCGCCGTACCCATAGGGGTCCCTGTTGAAGTTGGACCTGTTGTTGTCGTCAAAATCGGTGCGGAAGGGATTTGCTGGGGTATCTCCCTGTGAATTTCCATTGTTGTCGAAGTTCCGGTAGTTTTGACCTGGTGACTCGGGTAAGTTGTCAGGTTTGTTTCCATAGTTACCATATGGGTTTCCATATGGGTTTCCATAAGGATTTCCATAAGGATTTCCATGAGTTCCTTGAGATCCTTGATTTCCTTGAGTTCCTTGAAGTCCTTGATTTCCTTGAGTTCCTTGATTTCCTTTGTCATTTCCATAAGGATTTCCAGGGTTTCTCTGAGTTCCATAAGGATTTCCTTGACTTCCTTGATTTCCTTGACTTCCTTGACTTCCTTGTCCTCTTCCTTCGTCTCCAATCTTACGATGGTGCCTATCATTGGTATGCACATTGGTCATTTCGATATCGTCAGAGACATCGCGATATTGCTTCTTGTCCTTAGGCACCGGCACTGGTCTATCATCAGCGCCAAAGTGGAAACTATCAGTCGATGAAGCAGGCGAAGCCGCTCCGTGTCTATCTGAGCCTCTAAATTCTCCTCTTAATGGCAGCCTCACCTCCTCGTCTGTGGGATAAGGAGGGTATTCGAGGCCAAAGGTGCTCTCTGTGGGGGTATCGGTGTGTGTGGTCCTCGAAATGAACTTGTTCCTTAGAACACTTGGCCTTTTGCCAGGGCTGTACATGTTGATATGGAGAAAGTAGTTCAGATCAATACACGGTAAATAAAAAAAAAACGCAGACAAAATGCCCGCAAACGGACGAGCGAGTCCTTTTAGCGTAAAAAGGTGTCAAAAGGGGAGTTTTCGCCGGACGCCGCACCTGAAAGTAGAACACCAAATTGGGCATCATGGCAGTGCTCGCGCAGCCAGTGCTGCTGTGGTGACAGGTTTATTAATATAATGGTAAATAATGACATCATCATGCGATTTACAGGGGTAATGCATCGGTGGAAAAGTCAGATTGAATATACGAACAAGACGATGGATAAAATGGGACTAAAAGAAATTAACGAGCGAAGAGTTGAAACGAAAAAATGAACGTTGTCAAGCCAATTAATTACTACTTCTACATTCACGCTTGGTTGTCATACTTTGTTAAGTCTTTATTCCTATACTTCCTTATTTTCGTTAGGCTTCCTTCACAATTCCTTGCCTTTCCTTATTTCGTTTACCTTTCCTTATACTTCTCTCTCTCATACTACTTCTTTTCAGCCTTACGAAATTCACCCCATACATCCCTTAGACTATAAACTACGAGGTGCTAGACCTCAATTATTGGCGATTGCTGCGCTAAAAATGACTTTATCTGAAGCTCATTATGGTGAATGATTACTTGTTCAGAAGTTATCATAATTTCACGTACTTCATGATTTTCTTCTTTCAAGTTCTTCCTCAACTTCTTTCAAGTTCTTCCTCGACTTCATGATCTACTCCTTTCCTACTCCTTGAACAAAACATCGTTGGATAATGGGTCCGCAGCCAAAATCTGCAGTCTCTTCTTCAACTTTCTGTCCAAAGCAGCAGCAGCCCTCGATCTGGCCTGCTTGGCCTGCTCCTCCTTGATCTGTGCTCTGGCAAAGTTTGGCGAGACGTACTGCTTGTTCTCGTAGATCTTTGGTCCACCGAACGAACCCTCCAAGATGGTGATGATGGTGAGGACGAATCTTGGTCCAATCTCAACCAAACTCAAGTCCTCCAGCTCCAACAGCTTCTCGGCCTCCTTGGCGTCCATGGTCTCGCTGATCTGGAAGGTTCTCACCCAGATCTTGTTGTCCACAATGGAAAAGGTCATCACATGGTCCACAAATGGTTTCAGTTTTCTGGCATTAGGTGGAACTCCAAACGTGTGCACAAACATCTCCTTGATTAATCTGTGGTGGTCGGAGTCTTGGAATGACTTGTCGAACGACAAAATGGGTCTTGAGCCCTTCAAACAGTTACCGGTGAAGTTCAATTCACTCAATGTGTGCAAGTTCTGGACATGGAATTTGATAGTTGGACCGTTAGGTGGCTTGGTCATCCACAAGTACAAGTCCTGGTGCTTTCTGCACTCAAAGAAAAAGATGTTGTTGCAATTGTAAAGCTCCGCAACCTCGTTAAGTTGGTACAAGTTCTTCTTGGAGTCAAACTTGGGCTCCTTACGTGCATGTGGTAACAACGCCAATAAGTCCGAGATCATGTGGCGATGTCTGTAAGTAACACCTCTGGAGGATATCACCAAGAGTCTCTGTCTATTTATGTGCTTGGTCTTGTCAGCAGTGTCCTTGCTGGACTTGCTCTGCAAGGCTTTGTAGATGGCAGACATGATGAGATAAAAAAAATTACTCCATCTCATCTGAAAATTTATGGCTCCCTCTAAAACAAGCGGCGTATATGCAGGACGCTCGATTAGTATGAGCACAACGAGAGGGCGATAAATTCTACAAGATTTCCTCAATCATCTATTCTCATATAAACTTTCCGTTTCTAGTGCTTCTGGTGCTTGGCCAACCAGTCCTTGACGAACTTCTCCTCCTCTGGGGAAGCGGCGTTGATAGCTGGGTGGGTTGGGGCCTCCTTCTTACCCCATGGCTTTGGAGCACAGACAAGCACCACGGTGGACAAAGTGGCAATAGCCAAATGGTGTGGTGGGACAGATCTACCTAAGATTGTGTATGCGGCACCCATTGTGTAGTGATATTCTAAGTGAAGGTTGTTCTATTGAGTTTTTCTTCGAAACTTTTCATGTTTTCTCGGATAGTTATGGCTCGTTTTTTGATTGGTCAATGAAATAGTCACGTGTACGCTTGCCCGTGATCTTCACAGCGTCTACTTTTTTGCAGCATTTAGACATGAAGTCATGGCTGGAGCTGCACACGATTTGCATGGTTAGTCCTGGGGACGTTGAGCTAGCACTTCAGGGATACACTGGTCTTGTGTCTGCTGAGTTTAGTTTTGTTCTGAGCAAAAAAGAGGTTCCGGCGCCAAAGAAGCGCAACAAGCTACTTAGTATGTTCAAGCGGCGGAGTGTTGCTGGTATACTAGAGAAGATCAAGGGTGTGAAACCAGCGTTATTACAACGAAATGCATCGAAATGTTCTGTGAATCTGACTGTCCAAACGACCATGACTAGTCTCAGTTCTCTCTACCCAGTACGACCACGAAGTCCTATACAAATACGGCACGATACACTTCCTGAAATGCTTTCCACACGGTCGATGTCGCAAAAGAGAAACCGGTCTTTACGGAGAACTCATCGTGAGCAGGATGACACTCATAGTTTAATGGAGGAGATATCGCTAGGCGGGTCTGCAAGGCACTATATTCATGGTATGTTTGACGACGGGTTTGAAGTGGCTTCATTTGGGGATTTAGCTAGCATTTCTGAGTTAGAGGAAAGAGTTTATTCAGAGGGAGTGAATGAGGGGTTTTACGATGAGGATATTCGGAGTACAAGAGATCGAGGGGGGATTTTGAACGAAGGAGAAGTGGTGAGTGGTCCAGAGGTTACAAATGATCCAGAACCTACCAACCAAATTGAGCCAACAATTAACCCAATTAGCGGTATTTCCTACTCAATCAACCCAAATAACGATATTTCCTATCAAATCAACCCAAATAACGACCTTTCCTATCAAATCAGCAACCCCCACAACGTTCTTTCCTCTGGCCCAACCTCAACTCACTTCTCCCCTGAGCCCATACAAATCTCCCCAAACACAAATTTTGCAGCCTCAAAAAATCAGAGAAGCGACTGGCTGCAAGAACTTCTAGAAGACTTCCGTTTGATCGACGAGATCTTGCGCAACATGGACAGCTCCAGCGTAGGTCTGGATGAGAGCTATTATAGCTACACGATGTCTCCAGAAGGCGGTGCTATATTGAGGAGGTAGGATACTCGAGAAGACTACAGAAGACTATAGAAGGCTGATACTAAAGAAGACTGGCACTACAGAAGACTGAAACTCGGTATATTAAAAATATTCAAGAACTGCAGTGAGGACTACAAACTACCACCCCCACTTCTATAACCTCGTCGTGATCTAGTCATCATTCTCTTAATCTGTTCTTTTTGCGCTACCAGATGGCAAAAAAATACAGATGAGCATCCGAAATTTGATTTCTAAGTAATCATGATTGGAACCAGAAAGCGATTATCCGACGGGTTAACAGTGACATCCAAGGTCTTTGTGAGATCCACCAACGGAAACGCACTCAAGGTCGTCAGGGAGCACTACTTAAGAGATGATATACCGTGCTACTCAGCGGCATGTACCAAGTGTCACGACTCAGTGAAGTCTGATGCCAATGGCGATTTGCCCAAGTTTATTCTTTCTGCCAAGCCTGCAAAGTTGAAGAATGGCTCTCATCATTACGTTGTGGTGGACACCAACATCGCCCTCCATGCTATTGATCTTTTGGAGAACACTGAGTGTTTCTACGACGTCATCGTTCCACAAACCGTGTTAGAGGAGGTCAAGAACCGCTCGTACCCAATTTACCAGAGATTGAGAAACTTGGTCAAGTCTGAGGACAAGCGCTTTGTTGTTTTCCACAATGAGTTCAGTGAAGACACCTACGTCAACAGAGAGAAGGGCGAAAGCATCAATGACAGAAACGACAAAGCCATCAGGAAAGTGGCATCTTGGTACAACAAGCATTTGAATGTTGACCAGAAGGCCAATATCAGTATTGTTTTCGTGTGTAATGATGCTGGTAACCGTTCTAAGGCCAAGTCCGAAGGCATTAGCGCATGGTCGCTCACTGACTATATCGAGCAGTTGCCAAAAGCCGATGACCTCAGAGATTTGGTGCCCAACATTTCCACAAACTTCGAGGGTGCAGAGGGCAACAAGGAGGCAAGTTTCCCAGAATACTACTCGAACTCTAGAATCTTGGCTGGTACTAAGAACGGAACTTTGTACCAGGGTGTGTTGAATATCTCCCCTTATAATGTTTTACAGGGTACTGTTCAAGTTGCAGCATTCAAGAAGCCGTTGTTGATTCTCGGCTCCAAACACTTGAACCGTGCATTCAATGGGGATTCTGTAATTGTTGAGTTGTTACCGAAAGAAAAGTGGACAGAGCCATCGACCACCATTATCGACGAAACGGCTGTTGGTGCTGACGATAATGCAGATGATAATGACGACGACATAGATGGTGAGATTGGATCCTCTGCGTCTCATGGAGTTGTCTCTGACAAGGAGAGGATGTTGCTAGCACAAGAAGCGCGTAGAGAGACTGCTGCTTTGAAGAACTCTCCAAATGCTGTGAACAGATTGCAGCCTACTGCCAGGGTTGTTGGTATCATGAGAAGATCCTGGAGATACTATGTTGGACAGATTGCTCCCACATCTGTTTCTGAGGACGACACTGGTAACTCTTCCAAGAGCTGCTTTGTCATTTTGATGGACAAAGTTTTGCCAAAGATCAGAATTAGGACTAGAAAGGCTAAGGAGTTGCTTGGGCAAAGAATCGTGGTAGTTGTCGACTCTTGGCCAGAGTACTCGAGGTACCCTAACGGACACTTTGTTAGAGCATTGGGTAAAGCCGAGAGTGCTGAGGCAGAAACCGAGGCATTGCTTTTGGAGCATGATGTTGAGTACAGACCATTTTCGAAGAACGTCTTGGACTGTTTGCCTAAGGAAGGTGACAACTGGACCGTTCCAGACCTTGAGAACACCGATGATCCTCAGTTGAAGAAAAGAGTGGATTTACGTGACAAGTTGGTTTGTTCAATCGATCCACCCAACTGTGTGGATATCGATGATGCTTTGCATGCTGCGAAATTGCCAAATGGAAACTACGAAGTTGGTGTGCACATTGCCGATGTTACCAACTTTGTGAAACCAAACACTCCATTGGACCAAGAAGGTGCTCTGAGAGGTACTTCTGTGTACCTTGTGGACAAGAGAATTGATATGTTGCCGATGCTTTTAGGTACTAACTTGTGTTCGCTTAAGCCATATGTGGATAGATTTGCATTTTCTGTCATCTGGGAGCTTGATGAGGATGCCAACATTGTGGATGTTAAGTTTATGAAATCTGTGATCAAGTCGCGCGAGGCATTCTCCTATGAAAGGGCCCAGCAAAGAATCGACGATCCTCTGCAGCAGGATGACTTGACCAACTCGATGAGAATCTTGTTGAAGTTGTCCAAGAAGTTGAAGCAGGGTAGAATCGATGCGGGTGCATTGAACTTATCTTCACCTGAGGTGAAGGTTCACGTCGACTCTGAGACGTCTGATCCCAATGAGGTTGAGATCAAGAAGCTTCTTGAGACCAACTCTTTGGTTGAAGAATTCATGTTGTTTGCCAACATCTCTGTTGCTAGAAAGATCTTCGATGCTTACCCACAGACCGCTATGTTGAGAAGACACGCACAGCCTAACCCAACCAACTTTGAGAAGTTGAATGAGATGTTGAATGTGAGGAAACCAGGCATGGTCATTTCCTTGGAGTCTTCTAAAGCACTTGCTGACTCGTTGGACAGATGTGTTGACCCTGAGGACCCATACTTCAACACCTTGGTGCGTATCATGTCTACCAGATGTATGATGGCAGCAGAATACTTTGCCAGTGGAGTCTACGGGTACCCTGAATTCAGACACTACGGTTTGGCTGTTGACATCTACACACATTTCACGTCGCCTATCAGAAGATACTGTGATGTTGTTGCTCACAGACAGTTGGCGGGAGCAATCGGGTACGAGAACTTGGACTTGAGCCACAGAGACAAGGCCAAGATGGAGATCATCACCCGTAACATCAACAAGCGTCATAGAAATGCCCAGTTTGCGGGCCGTGCTAGTATTGAGTACTATGTTGGTCAGGTTATGCGTAACAACGAGGCCGTGCACGAGGGATATGTTATCCAGTGCTTCAACAACGGTATCGTGGTGTTGGTTCCAAAGTTCGGTATCGAGGGATTGATCCGTGTCGAGCAACTTGGAGATCCGAACTCGGCTGTTTTCAACGAAGACAAGTTCGAGTTGACCTTCAAGGATCTTTCTGGTAAGCAGAGGACCGTTGCTGTGTTTGACAAGGTGCAGGTTGATGTGAAGTCTGTGAAGGACGAGGTGAGCGGAAAGAGAAAGGCGCAACTTCTGTTGAGGTAATTATAGATAAGAGGATACGGCGAATTTGTAGAGGATACGGAGAATTTGTAGAGGATACAGAGAATTTGTAGAAGATAAGAGGATACGGCGGATTTGCAGATGATAAGATGTAGGGTGTAATTTGGTAAGATACTTGATGGTACTTTAACAGTTGATAGCAAGTTACATCACTTGCTATCCTTGACATCCTTGACATCCTTGACATCACTGACATCACTGACATCACATATCCTTGAAATCCTTAACATCCATTATAAATGTAATCTTTCATTCATATTCTAGGTCATTATTTTAGCTATGTACAGCTTCTAGTCATTTATGAGATGTAGTTAACCAACTGTTCAATGGTGATGATCTTGATGTCGTGCTTCTTGGAGAACTCGAGGCAGTCGTCCAATCTTTGCATCAAGCCGTCCTCATCTCTCACCAACTCACAGATGACAGCAGCTGGCTGCAAACCAGCCAAGGTAGAGAGCTGAACACTGGCCTCGGTGTGGCCTCTTCTAGCCTTCAACAAGCCTGGGACTGCTCTCAAAGGCAAAATGTGACCTGGTTTTATAAAGTCGTCGCCGGTCAGTTGGGCCGAGGCTAAGGTGCGGGCAGTCAATGCACGGTCGTGAGCCGAAATACCGGTAGTAGTTCCATCCTTTGCATCACAAGTGACTGTGTAGGCGGTTCCATGTCTGTCTGTTTGGTTTGCGAGCATCGGGTGTAAACCCAACTGGTCAGCACGTTCTGTCAGCAACGGCACACAGACGTAACCTGATGAGTGACGGACCAAAAAGGCCATCTTTTCCTGAGTACAGTGCTCAGCTGCGATGATCAAATCACCTTCGTTTTCGCGGTCCTCGTCGTCCATGACCACGAGGAACTCGCCCTTTTTGAAAGCTTCTATGGCTTCTGGAATCGGTGTGAAGGCTGACATGACTGGGGTCTGAAAAATAGTGTGATTTCTGGACGACTTTATGTCATTTTTCTGCTCTGACACAGGTGATTACTAATGTATTATACAATATTACTAAATAGCATGGAAGCAGCGTGGGTGTGTGTAAGCAGGAGCAGCCGTTTGCTCCCCGTAACGTAAGCAGTTGAAGCTGTGTCTCGCTCAACATCTCGGAAGTGTCTTGCTGATGGTCATTGAGGTCATCACGTGCAGGTGAATTTTTCGATCTACTCCACAATGACTACAGTGAGCAAGGACCCCACTGGGTTCAGCACGTCGCTCAGTGTGAAGAGGGACGATGACGAGTTCTTCTTCCACAAGCTTGAATTCGCCGAAAAGATCATCCTCAATATCCACATCAACAGTATAATAGACTCCACGTTCTCTGTGGACCAGAGTGCGCGAGCTGCGGTGGAGGGAACAACCTTCAGCGATTGGGACGAAGAGGCACCAGAGAAGTTGGTGGAACCCAAGATCATTGTGGGAAACCACTCCAACATGAAGATCTCGATAGTGGCGGGTGAAATTGGGAAGTTGGTGACGAAAACCACCAACAAGGATATGATCTTGTCCATTGGATCGCGCTGGTTCGGGAAGCCCGACGAGGTTGCTACAGACGACTTTGAAAAGTTGATGTTTATCTTGGAGAACGTGAGGAGGGTTTTATAGATAGAATGGAATGGAAGAATAATAGTAGGAAGAAATAGTAGAATACTACATGGTTGGGAAGAATACTAGGGAATACTAGAAGAATACTAGGGAAGACTAGAAGAATACTAGAAGAATACTAGAATACTAGAAGAATACTAGAATACTAGAAGAATACTAGAATACTAGAAGAATACTAGAATACTAGAAGAATACTAGAATACTAGATGAATAGGGTATTTGATACTAGTACAGATCTTTAGGAAGTATATTAACACAGATAGATCAAAACTCAATTATCCTCTATTCCGCTCTTACTATCTATTACTTGGTCTTTGGAGGAACTCTTCTCTCCTGCTGACCGTAGGTCAACTTGTGAACAGACATGAACTGCTTGACCACCTCATCGTCAACCTTGGCTCTTCTCTCCTGGTAGTCACCGACAAACTTCTGTAAAACGGCAATACACTCCTTCTTCATCTCACCGGACAAAAGCTCACCGGACTTGTAGGTGTCGTGCAAGGTCTTCAACTTCTCGTCGTCGTGCGAGAAGAAAGAGAGGTACTGGTATGCAACATCGACCTCTGGGATACCTCCCAATTTTCTGTGCTCCTCGACGTTCATTCTTCCACCACTGAAAGCGTGCTTGTTGATCTTGTTCTTGATTTGGTTTGGTGTGTCGCCCATGAAGATGGACGTGTTGGTATCACTAGCAGACATTTTGGTCAGCGCACCTTGTAATGCTGGGAAGAACTTGGCGTGTATCAATGCTGGTTTACCAAACTTCAACTTTTCTGCAACATCTCTGCACACTCTGAAGTATGGGTCCTGGTCAATGGCACATGGAATCAAACATGGCGTCTTTGGAGGCAAGCCCAACACATCTGGGAAAGACAGCGGGAATGCGGTGGCAATTTGAATACTGGCAAAATGCACCTTACCAATACAGTCGGAGTCCTGGAATCCAAACACGGCTCTGGCGGTCGATGTAGTGATCTGTCTGGAAGTTCTCACAACATTCTCGTAGAAAGCACCTCCCATGTAGTCCAAGTCGGAGAAAATGAAGGTGTTCTCAGGCTTGAAACCAACAGCAATGATGTCCTTGGCGTTCTCACGGGTGAATCTCTTGACATCTTCAATAGTCAACTTTGGCTTGAACAAAAACTTCTCGTCATCAGTCAACTCAATAACTAATGGAACATCGAAAACATCTTGTAACCACTTGGTGAACACAAATGGAATCATGTGGCCCAAGTGCATAGAGTCCGAAGATGGCCCTCTACCAGTGTAAAGGAAAAATGGCTTACCTTCCTCATACATGTTCAAAATCTTGTTGAAGTCTCTCTCAGAAAAGAAAACACCACGCTTCAAGAATGGGTGTGGCTCGTGGCCAGTGACCTCCTTGAATCTGGCCAAAGTTTCTTCACTGATGGCTCTGGTTCCAAACTGCTGGATCAACTTGTCGTAGTCAATTCCCATGACCTTTCCGTCAACAACAGCTCCTTCCACTTCCCATGGAGTGACCTTCTGGTCGCCAGCTCCTTCCTGGGCAGGCTTCTTCTCAGAAACATCCAACTTCTTGACGCCCTCTTCTATTTGTCCAGACATACTAATGACTCTTCAATGTGTACCTTTGAGAAAAACTTGACGATAGGTAGTTACTAAGGGCTTACGTGAGCAGAGAATTTAACGAAGCTTATGTAATCGTATATTGAAAAGTTTTACCCCCTTTTGAATGACAATGACAGCCATAAATTAACTGCATAAGTCAAACTAGCTACAGCTTGAATAATTCAGGCTAGCTACTGCTTGAATGATTCAGGCTAGCTTTGGTCTACATTCCCCCAAGTTTCCAGTCTTTTGTTTATATTATATATCAAGTACAAACCTCTTAGAAGCGCAACTTCTGGAAGAACCACTTGTTCTTACCGGCCTGGTGCTTCTCCTCCAAAGCCTTTCTGATGACCTTTCTGGCTTCGACCTTCTGGGTGGCCTCAGTCAAAGACTCAGCAGTGACAGCGGACTTGAATGGCTCGACGTCGAACGAGTATCTGGTTGGCATGATGTGGTTGTAGTTGACGACCTTCACGAAAGGCTTCAACTTGATCTTAGAAGCAATCTTCTTCTCAGACATGTTCTTGTTGACCTTCAATGGGGCAGACTCAATACCAACAACAATGGCGTGTGGGAAAGCGTGAGCCTTGGTACCCTCGTCGTATGGGGTAACAACGACAACCTTCTTACCGGCGTGACGGCCTCTGACGATAACGGCTACAAACTGTTAGTATTCATTCCAGATCATGTATCCTCAAACTCTTGTGTTGATTATCCTGATTCTTCTTGCTCTTCTTCACTTGTGGTTGATGGAGTAAGCGATGTAGTTGACGATGATCTCCTCTTCGCTTCATAAGACAATGAGTTTGTGGGTGTTGTAGTTTCAGCTCTGCAGCTCCAACCATGTTGGCTCACGTATACATACCAACTTTACCAGACTTGATGAACTTAGCCATGTTTGCAATAGATGGTGATTAAGAAAAGACTAGAAAGAGTGTTTGAAAATTTTTATCACCTTGTTTTCCCTGTTGGTGCGGGCGAAAAATTTTCCCACTATTGTGGTTCCTTATGTAAGCACAGTGGCATCGCACTTAATATAGTGTGAGTGAAAAAAAAAACGTGCATGGGGCACAAGCCCTAAAAAACACTGAAAAATAACTTTGCACGTGATGCAACTCGTTCCACCAGCACCTCTTATCAATCTCTACATCCACCTATGATACCGTTGTTTTTTATATATACCTCTTAATGTCTACTTTTTTCTGGTGCTCCGCGCGAGAAGCTTGGAGTTTTTGGAGGTCACACTCATCCCATTGGCTGGCCGAACCGTAGCTAAAGGCAATTGGTTGCTTTCTTTAGTGAAGCTCGAGCGTCTATTATCAGTAGTTGCAGTAGGCTGCACGTGTGCAACTGCAAGCAATGCAGCATGTAATCCGCTATCACTCGTTGGGGAGCTAGGCTTGGAAGGTGGTGAGTTTGGTCTTGGGGGAGGTTTGCGCCTCGTGTTAGTGCGAAGTTTAAATTTTGCAGCCATTAATCCTCCATGAGAATGCTCTTTTGGTGAGTGGTAATCTCTAGGCGAATGGTCCGGCATTTGAGGCAGCTGCTGTAAAACGGGCGTGACGGGACCACTGCGAGGTTGTTCGATCGATTTCTTCAAGTCCGCTGGCTTGTTTATTCTCAACAGCTCAGCTGGTCTAGCTCCACTGGGTGCACGAACCGGCTCTGTAGGCTTTACAGAACTCACCTTACGTACGGGTTCCACGGTTTTGGTGGAAGTGCTCGTTGGTGTGAGGTCGTCGCTTTCTGATTTTACCCTCTCTAATTGGTTGATTTTGGCCTTGGCTAAAGCGTCCGTCCATAACGACACCTCGTACTTCTCTACCTCAAAGACGTATGTGGTTTGCGACGATTCAATAGCAAAGATACCTGTAGTGGGCAAAATCTTCTGGAACTTCGAGTTACTGCCAACAACTTCCTTGAACTGTATGAACGGGTAGCTCAATTTGATTTCCACAAGAAGTTTGTAGGCATCTGGCCCATCGACGCCATCGTGGCGCACCAAGATGAGCGCTCTACCGTGTGTTGTCACAATTACCGTACATGTACGCTGTTTTTCCAAAGGATGCTTGGAGTCGTCCTTCTCCGACGAGTCCTCTTGTCCGGAGACCGAAGACAAGCGGAACTTCTTTAAAAGCGAGCGGTGCTTAGTAGCTGTGCTATTTGTGTTTTGCTGTGGCTGTTGCGAAGGAGTCTCCTCAAGAAACTCTGTAACTGCGTCTGCTTCGTTATCGTTCGAGCTATCCTCAACACTGGAAACAGATCCGCGCAACCCACTCGACGATCCATTGACAACCTGTGACAATAACGAGCCGCGTGGGTTTCCGTTCGCTCCCTTAGTACCGTTAAGCAGCTGCAATTTGGCAGCTAATCCCAAAGGCGAGTTGTACAACAAGCCTTTGTTTCTCTTTTCGAACGAATCCGTAGCCTCGCGGTTGGCATAGACTGGACCCAAGCGAATGATACGCTCGTCTGGATGCGTCAAGAACTTCTCCCATGCAATTTCCAACGACGAAAGTGGAGTCACGTCCAAAATTTTTGGCTTGGCCTGTGCAGGTTTCTTCTTAGGAACCGCAGTTCTTGAAAACGATCTCGAGTTTATAGTTGGTCTAAGAATGTTGGTTCCTGGAATGTAGTCACTGCTACTGTTGCTGCTGTTCGTAGTAGCTACGGACGTCTTTGAGGAACCGCGCGATGGAGCTGGTGGAGGTGTCGCTTCATCTGGCTCTGGACCATCATTATTACCGCGAAGAACATACGCAGCAACACTGGCAGCATTAACCTTTGGTTTCCCATTGGTATTGCCTGCACTCTGGGTGTTGCTGCTGGCGGGTCTCTTGACATACTTCTTCGCTGGAGCTGGAGAAGGCGAAGGTGTTTCTGGCACCTTCATCATCGAGCGTGCACTCATCTTGTAGGGGCCAATCTCCGGTGGTTTTGTGTCCCATAACAGCTCAAAGTCATTAAAGTCGATCAGTTGGAAGAAGAAGTGTCTTTGAATAGCGGGGATCTTCGCTCTCTTCGATGGCTGCAATACCAAAATCTGCTTGATCAAATCCCTCACGATGTTCGGAAAGCCAGCACTAAATGCATATTGAAGTTTGGTGATTTTTTGGAAGGTGAGGTACTCGTTGGTTGCCTGGAATGGCGGCTTTCCAGCAATCATCTGATAAATAATACATCCAAATGCCCACACATCACCCGGTTTACCACAATACTTGCTCTCGAGAAGCTCTGGCGAAACGTACTCCGCGGTTCCTACAAAGGACTTGGCACGCACGTCTAGCGGGTACTCTTCGTCCTCGTCGGGAGTCTTGCTCCTTTTTTCAAGAAGTCTTGCAGTACCGAAATCGGTGATTTGGATGCGGAACTTGTCATCGAGCAAAATGTTCTCTGGCTTGATGTCTCTATGAATCACTCCGTTGTCGTGCATGTACTTGATTGCATCTAAGATTTGCGCACCAAAGTGTCTCACGCAATCCTCGTTCAACGAGCCGTGCTTCTTGAGCAATGAGAGCAACTCTCCGCGCAGAGCGTAGCTGAGAACAAAGTACAACGAGTCTTCATCCTGGAATGTGAAGTATAATTGGATTATGCCCATGCGGTCCGCGAGTCTGTTCAACGCGTTCTTCTCGATGTTCACATACCGCACCTTCTTTTCCTTGGTGATGTGGCGCTTGTTCAACACCTTGACCGCGTACAGAACACCGGTGTGCTTATCCTTGGCGAGCACAACAGTTGAATATGCTCCCTCACCAAGTGTGCGGCCAAACTTGAAGTCCGTCACTCCTCTACGTATAACTCGTGTAGTTTCTCCCGTGGAGATCTCCTTCACAGCGGCCCCGCGCTCATTCCATGCCTTCTGTTTGGCCACCGCCTCGTCCGACATCTTGATCTCGTCGTCGCTGTTGTTGTCGTTATCTCCGACGTTCCGAACGTCAGTTTCCTGTGGGACTATGTCATCAACCTCCAAGACGTCGTCGGTCTCGACTCTGTTGAGCGTCGAGGTAAGGTCTGCTCGGGAGTCCACCAACACCTGCATCAGGGTGTTTGGGTCCGGGTGTTTCTGGAGATTGAAGTCAAAATCATCCTCACTAGACATCATGGAAGAGATTCTTGAAATTTCCGGGCTGTCGGTGCCGTTCACATTGAAGTCGGAACTGCCCTCTAGCTTGCGTTGGATGTGCATGCGGTATTGTGGTGCCAATGGTGCTTGGTCTCTTTCTGAATCTAGTGTTTCCGCACTTCCTTGTCCGTTGTATGTGTTGTATATGCTGTCAAGCTCACTGGCGAGGTCCCCGAACTGAGTTGGACTACTCTCGATCTTTATATGATTCATGTTTGTACACAAGGTGCAAACTATGAGGTAGGCGAAGGGATTGGGCTGGGAGGATAGTGTTAACGGTTCTCCTTGTTAAATCCCAGCGTCTTGAATGTTGTGTTGCAAAACTCTTGTTTGCTCTACAACTAAACAGCACACAACATTTTTTCTGCATACAGTACAGGGGGCAGCAGTCACGTGTGTCAAAACAGAAACCCACAACTACATAGGAAGACACATCCATGGCGTTTCCGCTCGATACCCATCGGTTGATATCCGAATTGAGGCTCCTGTACTCCACGATTGGGGAGGACAGTGCCTACATGAAGGGATTCCTCATTCCTGGGTTGTCTGAGTCCCCGCCGATCACCTTTCACGCGACCACACCCAACAGAAGGAGATTTGAAGGACGTCGAAGACGACTGAAAGTGAAGCCAAAACGACATGATATTATACCGGACGACGTGCATCACATCCAAGAGCATGCTGAGGGGCTAAAGAATGGTTCAAAAGAACCCCTACAGAAAGAGAAAGAAAGTGATAATGACACAAATGGTCTCAAGTATACGAAAACCATTCGAGCCAAGCGCAATTTCCGCTTCTTCAAGAGCAACGACTCGGACTCCGAGGGATCCATACAAACCGCCAACAATTTGCATCTCATTGATGAAAACGAAGATCAAGCTACAGATGATGGCGACATCACGGAAACTGAAACTGGCCAGAGATCGCGATACGCCCATCCCGCAGATACCAGCGATGTTCTCACGATAGACAGCGACTTTGGGGTCGCTGTGGACACAAATGGTGAGGTTGTGCACAATATTCTCGGGGTCAATGGCGAGCTACCTGATGATTTCCTCAGCGGAACCAATAATGTAGGGCATACACCAGAACTGGAAAAGACGCACGGAAACGACGTGGAAGACGATGATTTCGACGAAGACGACGGCATAGGCTATGATGATATAGATGAAAATACTGATGATGACGATGTTTCTTCGACTGACTCGGCGTTCACAGACATTGAAACGGACTCTATGTTGGATCTTTCGCTCCTCAATTCCTACGAGGAGTCTGGCTCAAGTGGGTTATTCCGTGACGAGGGCGAACTTAAGAAACGCCGGAAGAAGAGGATCAACTATTTTGACCTGCAGAACCAACAGAGTGTGCTGCAGACGCCCACTGCTTCAAAACCTCACAAAGCATTGACCAATCGAAAACCTTCCTTCACGTTCGACAAGAGGTCTCCAGGTACAGCCACACAGCAGACGTCGTCGCTCTCCAGCATGATCCAGCTGAAGTTCAAGACAAATACCGTGAATCCACTCCAACACTATCTGTTTGTCACCCCCCAAGAAACCGACTCTACGGTACAGATAAATGTTTTTATACCGCCAGCAACCGTTCCTATATTGAAGGGTATAACAGTGAACAACCTGGTGCCGATAGTGGACTTAATTGGGTATATATTACTAGAGATCTCCCAGATCCAAGACGCAGTTGTTGAAAGGACGTGGCTTTTCAATCCAAATCACTGGAGACTTGAATTGGCAGACGAAGACGGTGATAATTATGGCTCGTTCGGTATCCTAGACCGCTCACGTGTGTTGAGCTCGTACAATAATCCACATGACTTGGCGTTGTGCCATATCACAAAAGATGCCGAGATAGAAAAGAACGAGAATCAGACACCATTACCGGTCGAACTAAGACAAAATATAGAGGCGTACACAAGAAAGCGCGATAGCATAGACCAGGTCTTGGGAAGTTCAGTGGGTCTCCTGTCTCCTGGAAAGGTCCAACTCACGGTTCAGATCAGAGGTCCTGCAGAAACTGTTCCTATAAAGCATACGGCACAAGCTTCTCAAACTGTCGGTCAGGCGTTGAAAGACTTCTGTTTGCAGCAAGGATTGCAACCTCAGAAGTATCACTTCAAGGAAATTCTGTACAAGCGTATGACTGATTTGGAAGCTACACCATCGGGATTGGTTCCAGGAACTTACGCCAAACTGTTGAATGATCTGGATACAGTCGGTGGAATTGTTGGCACCCTTTTATTAGTTCCTAACGATAAGAGTGTGAATTCTTTGGGAGAAAGTCTGCTTATCAGCAACAACATCACTCCTCTGGACTCCACCTTCGCTGTTACACCTGATGGCAGGAACCTAGAAGAAAAGATGAATAGTGTGTCTTTGAGAGACAACAAGTCTGCCACTGTCGGCACGAAACTGTCACTTTCACAGAAGAGAGTGCCTTCTCTGGGATTGAAGAAATCCCTGCGCTCGGAAGGATTGCATCGTAAACTCGAGGCAAGCAAATACTTGGATGATATCTTGATTGGTAATAACTCACAGCTCCCAGCTAACCTCAATACCATATATTTCAAGTGGAAGGTGTACCGGAAAAAGAACACCATCTTGAACAAGATCGAGAAGTCACTCGTGCTTGATGGAGACTACATTCATTTGACCCCGTCAGACGACATCGTTTTCAAGGCAAACCCTAACGATTCACCATTGGTCAATCAGAGTGTTCTGCATCACCACCACCTATACAACTATAACAACTATTATAAAGAGCTGATGATGAAGACGTCTTCATTCCACATCACTCAGATCACGAAGTTGAAACAGTACAAGAACTCAAAGAACCCTAACCACTTCAAGATAGTCATTCGGAAGCTGGCTGCCGAAACGACCAACTCGAAGGAGCCAATCAAGAAAAAGTACGACTTGGAGGCTGTGAATGTCACAGAGTGTGAAGAAATCATCGAGAAGTTGAAATGGGTGCTTCAAATTTATAAGATTTCGGGTATGACCGTTTGATAAAAGGAATATGCCGAAACAATACTTTTGCAATGAAGTTTCAATCCAATCCTAGTTTTTTCATACATACAAATAAATGATCGCTATAAAATACATTTGTACTATTCATTATTCATAACAACATAAAATACATCATTTAGTCTTCAAGGTTGAGACCTTCCACATACATGCATGCGGTTCTGTAGGCCATTACCTGCATCACTTTAACCATGGTTGAAATGTCTCCTATTACTTTAGTTGCTGGCGACGCAGAATCGAGGAATTTCAGAACGTTGTTCTTTTCTAACATGTCTCGTATTTGCTCAGCGTAAATGTTCACGTCTTTAATATCTCCTTCCATCAAGAGCATGAGAATCTCTGATACGAGCTCGACAACTTGAGTGTGTGATGAGTTGATGAGCTCTTGCTCCAAAGAATTTATAACAAGGTGCAGGATAAGGTAACCGTCTTCAGGCAGGAGAATCAAAAGCAAATGGTACAACGTCAAAAATCTAAGCTTAAACAGGGCGTTCGTAGTCTCGGTATTGTAAAATTGTGCTGCGAGAATCATCACCATTCTGGAAAAGTCGGTCTTGCTGGTACAGTAATCAATGACAACTTGTGGGATACGTGATCCATTGCTTTCGACGTAAGCGTAGTCAGCATATCCTAACTCCTCCATATACTCCGAAAAGCTAGTATCATCAACGCTGAAATAGATGAATACCAAGTATGACGTGAACGCACACTGTGCGAGGTCTGTACTTTTAGAAACTGTATGATCAGGGCCAGCGAGCTTGCATCTCACCTTGTAAAATTCTTTGATATAGGTCAAAGATGTATGTCTGAATTGTTGAATGCGTAAACCTCTGGTTAAAATCACAAAGATGTAGATGCCCATGTTGTCTTTTCTGATACTGACACCATCGCACTTCTCAAAGTTGGAGATGTAAGGTTCCAAAAACTTACGCTGTTCAAATGCAGCTGCCATAAAGTCAATACCAGCATCACTCATTTTGAGTATAGTAGTCATTAAACAAAGAACAGAAGATTGGTATAAGCTGGTATAATTCAATAACCCATAACAAAGCTGAGGCCAGATCAAAACTGCGTGTAGTTTGGAATCTCCTGGGAGCCCTTGGAGCATCCTAGCACTAGCAACGCTCGAATGAGTCAAAAAATCGACGTTTGAACTGGTGTTGTTTGCCATAATTTTAAGAAGGTTGCAAGCCATAGACATGCTTATTCCTCTCTTGGCCAAGATCCCAACAACAAGGATTGCACGGCTTTGGAATATCAGCTCCAGTGAGAAGGCAACGTTGATCGCATTCAGACACCATCTCAGTCTCCAGTTGGAAGTATCATCAGACGCTCCCAAGTTCGTAATGAAGTCGTTCAAATAGTCGCATAACAATTCAAAGTTCATAGCCCTGTTGTACAACTGAACTGAATAAGTTGTGGTTACACTCAAGTCTCTGGTCAAACCAAACAACATTTTAGCTCTTTGGTCACTGAAGTATTCGATAGTAGCATTAACAACTTCACTTTCTCTCTCCGTGAGGTCAGGCTTATGAAGGAAAGACTGAATCACATTGATAAGAAGTTTCTGTAGATCAGCTCCAAAGTCCAAATAGACATTATCGATAAACAAAGTTGCAAGGAAGAAAATATCAGCCAAATATAATCTTGCAAAGACGTAGGAATTGAAGAACAACGAGGAGCAGATTTTCACCAATACCTTGATTTCAAGCAAGTTACTCTTCTCTGCAATTGAGGAGTCGTCACTACGGGACTTGTTAACACACTCAATCAAACGTGAAATCACGTCACCGCAAACCTCGAGAGAGGGGCAAATAACTTGGATAATAAAAGACCAATCTGGGCCATCCTTCTTATTGTCAATTGCGAATGACACCACTTCATCAACCAAGATTGGAATTATGCGCACTTCGTTGAATAACTTTTTCCAGACATAGTCTATCAAGAACCCAATTTGCGGTTTGTTCAACACAGATGCCCTGCAGAACTGGCGGACTAATTCAGCAACACGCTCAGGTCCTTGGTCTTCATTTTCCAAGTATATGCACTCATAAATGTTGTCAACCCACGGACTCAAGTAGATCACACTTGAGAGCTTGTTCTCCGGAGAGAGTTTATCAAAGTTGTCGAAAAATGCCTTGAAAAAGCGGTAGGACATTCTTGGGAAATGTGATGCAAGATGTCTTGACACACTGTTGACGAAATCAGACGTATTTGCAGGGAATGCGATATTGTTAGCATGGCTGGTTTCAATTCCGAAGTTGATTCCAAAGAAAATCGAAAGCGAGCTGAAAAGGAGTCCGGAGGCTGCTTTCACTTCCTCATCTCTCGACAATAGTCCTTGGAAAACAATGTTGTACAATCTTCCAAACCAGGGCATGAAGTGCTCCCCTTCCAACTCCTTATCGACTTCTGCGTAGCCATGTTGCTTTTGCAACCGAGAAGTAGAGTAGTATAAGAACCTCAAAATTTCTTGCCTTTCAGAAGATCTCAAAGTGACCTCATGACCAGAAGCCAATGATATCGTAAACTCATCTGGAAATGCTGTCACCTGGCTCACCTCACATCTTGTCAAGTCATTTAAGCGGTAAACTTCCACTAAATGGAGGTCCTCTGCATTCATAAATTCGGTCGCTTCTTTGTCACAGATCTGGATGAACTTTCTACCCATGCGAAGCGAGATTGGGCGGAATTCCTCACTCTCTGCGTTATATACTTCACATCCATCGAACTGCACGCGCATATCACGCGAAACTGCGATACTCTGTGGATCCAAACAAAGCTTATTAATTATTTCCGGCGGAGAAATCAGCGAATAGCAGTGCAAAGCGAGAGACTTGAAGCGCATATTCGAAGCCAACGCTCTAATAATCTCGAATGCCCTTGAACTCATGGAATATGCAAGGTTAAAGTAATATACACGGTTGCAATTGTCGTAATATTGCTGTGGGGCATAAGACTCCATGACTTCTTCGAAAAGTCTGCCTTGGTTGAGATCCTTGCTGATATATTCCGTGAAATCGAAAACCATGTAAAACTTATTGTCCCACACTTGGGATGTAGTCTCAAACATCTTGTAAATCAAATACTGGATGTCATAATTGATATCTACGAGGCGTTTGAAATTGACTACCACGACCGGTGTACCATCGTGAAAGATTGAGCTGTGGACTAGATTGACTAGTGGTTGATCCGCATATGCCAATGACATTTTCGTCATGAAGTCATTGTACTGATTTTCCACTCCACTGTTTTCCGAGGTCTTCAAGGGTTGCGTTAATTGAAGCCGCACTGATGGTTTTGCCAATCCAAGTTCTGCAACGATGAGGTCGTATGTTCTGTAAGTCACTATTCTTTCATGCAATGACTTTGCGTTAAACAAGGAATCGCTCAAAATAAAGCGGCTCTTGATTTGAGTGTTGTACATGTAGATGAACTTGTGGAAGTATCTGAACTCTGCAATAGGCTTACTCAACTTGGTTTCAAAAGGGTACTCCAAAGACTCGCGACTTGACACTTTCTTCAAAAAGTAGGTAATTTTCGAGTTCGCCATAATTAACTCCTCCTGGCAGTTTGCAAGCCCTGGCCACTTAAGGAGACCCAATGACCCATTAGCCATATTCTGCAAAACCTTCACGAGTTGCATTAAAGTACGCTTCACCTTGGTGTTTGTCACGTTTATCTTGAAGAAGGCTTCCGGTGATATGATCGCAGGACAAAGAAACCTCAAGAAAAGGAAGGATCCAACCGCCACTAATGCAGACTCCTCAAACTTGAGTTTGACACTGTTGTAGATTTCAGAACAAATGAACCGGAACAGCTCTGGCATTGAATCGCTTGAGTCGTTGATGATGTCGATCAACTTGTTCAAGTACTTCATATACAACTTTGTGTCTGCTTCATTAACCTCTGTCACACGCTCTACCTCAACAATGACCTCGTTATCCAAAAGCTCCGTGATGAATTCCTTGAGGGTTTTTTCGAGATAATCTCTTCCGTGGTCGTTTGCAAAGTTCAGCAAAAGCCTTGTCAACGTTGAGTTGCGACGGAGCATGTCCGTAGCCCTGGTTATCTTTTCGAACTCGTGCCTCATGAGCAGGCTGAAGAGCTTATCCAAATTACGGCAGTATTGGAAAATTCCGAAAAGAGACGATGCCAAGAGATTGTGCTCTGTCAGTGACGCAGTATCGGCAATTGCACCTGCAATCAGTACTTCTGAAACAACGATGGACTCAGTTAATTCTTTCATGAGATCGTCAGGTATTTCATCCTTGCTGCTCTTGCGCTCACGCTGCATTAACATGTTCAGAAACATATTGATGAACAACGACCGGATCTTGGAGTTTTCATGGTATCCCAAAAGTAAGACGAACTGCATTCCAATATCGGTGTCATACTGTAAGATGTTTGACATACAACGCAACACGTTCTCTATTATCATGTTAACCTTGTTGCGCTGTTTGACGTGCTCAGAAGCAGTGAGCTTTTCGATGACCTTGTAGAACAAAGAAAAGTACATTCCAAATGCCAAATCCTTGTACTTCTTGGTTTCCGAGTCTTTAGTACCCTCTGGAAGTTCAAGCTTCAACTTGTCCAAATTTAACGCGAGTTCTTTCGATGCTTGTGCAGCCAAGTCTAGGCTCAAGTAAGAGAGCTCTTGGTTCTTGGGGGCCTTGAGCGATACGTCTTTGATCTCGTCCAAGAAGATGGCTTGCTCCATCCACTCGGAGATAATCTTCGCGACGTTGTTCCTGGTTCTCACACAGCCGGAAATCCCCAAAAAGTCCTTGTTGCTCTCAATGACTTCTCCCAATTTACAGAACCTCAACTTAAGTCTGAGTGCTTCAGCCAGATTGTCGAGTTGGTTGATGTACTGAACAAACACATGTATAACGTTTGCAAGCGAGGAAATCAACACAAAGGAACCGTCATTGACAGCACTGATCATGGAAGTACAGATAACCAACACTTGTTCAAGGAACAACGTGCACTCATCTGTAGTTGCGCTCTTGTCCACATTGTTTGTTATGAGGTGTGTCATCTTTGTCGTGATCAAGTGGTACACAGAAGGATGTGATTCTGTCAGCAAGCAATCCTTTACAACAACACGAACAACTAAGTCCGTTGTAGACAAGAGACCAATACACTTGTCAAAAAATTCGGAAATGAGAGCAAAAGTCTTGCTGTTCAACTCTGGATCATCAGTTGCAAATTTGTCGGAGTAAAAACATCCCGAAGTGCATACCAAATATCCAGTGTAGTGTCTGAAGATTAGATTCGCATCGTTCAACTCCTTATTTTCCAACATGCGGCACCAACGGCGGTATACAATGGCCCAAACTTGGGAAAATGATCTTGTTGGCCAGGCATCTTTCAAGATTGTTCTGAACTTTTTGTGAAGTGAAGCAAATCCCGTGAAAACAGAGGTGTCTTGCACAACTCTCTCGAAGGTCGCGCTCAAGTTCTCCCCTGAGGATCCATCACGCTGACGCAACTGTTGATCATTGCAGTACCATTGCATCGTCGATCTCGCAGTGTTGTAAAACTGGATATCGTGAGTACACAAAGACAACAAGAGAACCTTTTCTATGGCATTGGAAGCCGCAGAGCCGAAGTCTATAAAGTTCTTCGCACGAGGATCTTGTAAGAGGCTGTTTGCGTGAATTATTGGGTTGAAATATTCGAGGCAAGTCAAAAAGTTTTGAATCAAAATAAAACAAGACTTGAAATGCGTGTTTGTAAGCGAAAGTTGCAAGCATGCTTCACAGATGGACACCACTATGAGGTTGCACTGTTCGTAGTTGGTGAAGGTGGAGAAACGTGTATACTCCTTTGCCATCACTGTATCGGGACTTACCAAAGTATATGCCAATGCACAAGCTGAATCAAACAACTCGGAGGTCTCCTTGCTTGCAATTTTGTACTTGAAAGCAAACTTCAAAGGAATCACCACCTCGTGGGCAAACAGCACTAACCTGCGAGCATTTTCTTCAAACAGGCGTTCGTGGAGGTTTTGTTCGCACATGAGTTCATCATTATTGAAGTAGTATTCTGGGGCAGATATGAAGATGGTAAATAAGTCCGCCAAGAGTTCCTCGGTTAATTGCACCATCTCACGTCTCTTCAACAGGGGCATGTCTTCGTCAAATATCTCGGATACATGATGATCAATACCGCTTTTCTGAAGTTCAAACAACGTCAACCCACCAAATCCAGTCAGCTCGTTGTCCGTATATTCAGAAGATGCATCGAAGGAACTGATGAAAATCTCGTTACGCCGCAAGATTCGTATCGCACCGTAAACGAGCGACTTTACACTTGGAGCAAGCTTTTCCATCAACTGCAAGAAAATTCCCTTTCCAGATTGAGATTCTCCTACCGTCTTTAAAACTTTCAAGACAAGTCGCACTTCTCGTATGTCTGTGCAACTCTCGTCGTATACTTCACAGAGTTTCTTCTCATAGGTAGATGGGTTTATCATGAGTGCAGCTGAGAAAAAGTTGACGTAGATCAAGTCAAGTTTTGTGCTCAACTCCACGGAATCCAGGTAGAAGTTGACCTTGTCACTGAAAATGCGCAAGTAGTCGTGCGTTGACTGGAGATATTCTATCGAGAAGCGGGCCACAACGTGGTCTCTAAGTCCTGAATTAGCAAGACGAGCACCCAAGTGGAAGATTTTGAGGAGAGAATCAAATGATTCAAGACTTGCTCCAGCTTCCGTTTCTTTGATTAAGAACTTGAGATAACCCTCTGGTCTATTTTTGGAGATTTTACTCGATGTTTCTTCTTTGAGAAAGTCCTCAAATCCGTCCAAACAAAGTGTGACGAGCCAGCTCAAGACAAATACAGCACAATGGTTCTGTAAAGAGTTATCGAAGGCTTCGCGAGCAAGTCTGAACAAGTCGCGGCATTGTTGTTGGAAAACAGGATCCGCGTTACTTATAACAGTGTGGTAGTCTTCTGGGCGCGAAAACACTTGGTCTTGGATCAGCAGGGTGAGGAATATCAAGTAGATGCGTCTCCATGAATTCAGCCTAATGTATGTCAAAGCGTTCACCGCTGAAATTGCGTTTTCTTTGCCGTTTCCCTCTGTGTAGAACATGTATCTTATCAAAGGCAGGTACTTCCGGAGCGCGTCTATAGACACTTGTGCACCAGGCGCAAAGTGTACAAACAAATTGTCATGCATATAGTTGTAGAAAGACTCCGGCGCTGCGCATGCAAGGTACCTTATGATGAAGCCCGAGTGGCCGTCAATTTCCTCCAAGTACCTCTGCATCAATGTCTCGTCGTCGTCGTAGTCGTCTGAGAATGTGGTTGTTCTTGTGATGTTTGAGGAGTTGTTGGAAGAGATTGGCGACTGCACAATCAGCAGGGTGTGGGTGCTGTGAGACGCCGCCTGCAACGAAAGCTGAGTAATCTGCGGTAGCATTGATTGTGTTGGCGAGCCCACAGTAGCAGGAGATGGTTGAGCGTGGGTGGTACTTGCCAAATCCAACACACGGCGGATTACCCTTGGGGAAACCATATCAACATAAACGTTGATCAAACTTGAAAATAACTCGTGGCTCATGGGGGTGGCCTTGTCAAAATGATGGAACTGAGAGTAGTTGGCGATGAAATCTCCACCGTAAGCAGAGCTCTCTGGTCCGCGCACGTTTTCTCTGTTCCACACCCTCTTCAACACTGCAGCGAGTAGCTTGCAAATAATTAAGGTCAGGGCCACCAGTTCATGATCGCGGTCCTGTAACCGTGGGGTGATGGCCTCGCTGCTGATGGTTTGGAGGACATTGGTGAAGCTGAGCAAGATGCTGGCGAGTGTTGAGGGTCTTTCTCGTTGGTGCTCATTGATGATTTTTGTCGTGAGTACAAATTGTGGATCGAGCTCAACTTCCTCTATTGTTCTACCGGTTCTATTCGGAAGTAGCAGTAGGATGCGTTGCGACAAGATGCCCACGAAATCGAGGCGCTCGTCGTTTGATTCCATCTGAAGTCGTTGGCTCTATTTATTGCTTGTGTTCATTCGCAGTGGAAAAAAAAAATACTGGAATTGAGGGTGCTGCAAGGAGTTTGTAAAGCTAGCGAGCGAGAGATAAGCGTGAACCAGGGGAACTACAACGCTAAAATATGGAACGGAGTTGGGATCAAGTGAAATTTCGTCCCCTCTTATCAATCTACAAACTTGACGCCGACAGAACACTCTGATATTCAACATTGCTGTTTCTCCGCGACCCTCATTAACCCCCCATATACTCTGCTCTTTTCTGGACGAACTGGTCACTACCCCAAGTCAATGTATAACGCTGCCCAATTCCACCCAATCTCCGAAGTACAATGTCTCGGAGTCGAACCTTAATGCCCAGAGGTGCGTTATTCTTCACTAGGTAATTTGGATCGGCACCTGATCACCGTTGATAATGCTACCTAATACGAGTGCGGAAAAAGAAAAGTTTTGTGGGACAAAAGTGGTCCCTTTCTCAATAGAGCCGTTGAGAATGAACGGTCGGCTAGATATTCTGTTTTTTTATATGCAAACCCCACAATAGGCAAAAAAAGTGCCTAAAGCGGAAACCATAAAATGGCCAAACAACATGGTACGATGTCTTCTTCTCTGTCTACGAGCTAGCTTTCCTTCTTATTGTGTAGGAGGTGTCAAGAACACATAACGGTCATTTTACGGAATTTCGTTGAATTTTTTAAAAATGTGCGAAAGATGGAATGCTATGTTCACCTGGCATAGATGTCGTTCTGCGCTCAACCATTTGCTGCATCCCAATCACGACTGATTCAAACCCTGACAATCCCCTCTCGTAAAATGTTATCGCCAGGATTCCAATTTGCCAAAGTCGTATTCTATCCCCTTATCGCCGTACCTGAACTTCCCTAACTCTATTACGGAGTACTGCATATAATCACTACTACCAAGAAAGAGGTGACTGCTGGCGGCTACCTGTGACTGTGGATTGATATAGGATGGCCAGTGCAGGAGTGAGCTGAGGTGCGCTTAAGAACTCACTTAATAACTCTTCTTTTGTTCTGCGGTTACGCTGTGTGGATTTTTCCTCACAATTGTATGGCACTACGCGGTTTTTCTGTGGTACTAAAATGTCTCTGATGGCAAATCAAAGCTCTGACGACAGCGCCACTGAATGCAACCGGATGTCACACGAATCAAATAAAGAACGCGACAACGGCGGTGATTCGGCTAGCACTGGCGGATCTGCACCCATCTCCTCGGTTTCAAACAGCAGGGATGCCCGCTTGAGTGCTCCTGACGAATCTGGAGACCCGCACTCCTCAAGCGACAGCGAACAAGACACATTAATGCGGTTATCACAACAGGCCCGCAACAGAAATGCAAACCGCTTCTACAATTCACACGAGTCCAGCTACGACGTTGATATCGGTCAGTACGAAGAATGGCCTGATGAGGACTACAACAACGGTGACGACAGCGACTACCACAATGCAGAAGACAACGAAAGTAACGAAGAAATTGACGCTGACGGAGATGCTGATGATGACATGGGGGAGGAGGAAATAGACCCAAGTGAATACTTACAACAGATTCTTCGCGCGGGTCTTGGAAGGCGAAGACATGACCAGAGGTCCCGTGGCACTAGCGATAACAACGGCGATGATGGCGACGACGATGATGAAGACGATGAAGACGATGAAGATGATGACAATGACCACACTGCAGATTTTCTCCGCACTATAAACTCACTTAGCGGAGGTCCCGGAGCTTCGGCAGGGGCCGCAGCCCTCATGTCCAGATTAATGGGTAGTGTTGGCGGTGGTGGCTTGTTCTTTGGTGGCAACGATGACGATTTTAGAGGAAGCAGTGAGATCAATGCATTGATTGGAAACTTGGAGCAACGGGAGGACTCTTACTTGATATTGGAGTCCTTAAATGAGCTCGCTGAAAGACTCTTGATGATGAATGCTTTGACTGCAGAGCGTTCCATTCCCTCAAATAGATTAGCTAAAAGCTTGTGCTCAATCTTAGAGGACCCAACTCTACTTGAGGAATTGGAGTTACAGCTTGTGGCATGTCGCTGTCTCTATAACTTCTTGGAAGTGAACCTCGACTTCATTCATGACGCGGTTGAGAACAACGCTGTGGAAGCTTTGGGCAACAAGTTGATGGAGGTGAGCTACATAGACTTGACAGAGCAGGCTCTACAGGCATTGGAAATGATAGCTCGCGACCCAACCTCCCATTCTCGCATCGTTGCAAATCCAGGATTAGGTAGTGTTCTAGACTACTTGGACTTTTTGACCATTCACGCACAAAGGAAGTGCTTCATAATTGTCTCAAAATCTTGCACCAGTGTCCTGGTTGCGAACTTTAGCATGGTGGCCAAGGTGTTTGGCAGAGTCGCAGAAATCATCCGTAATCACACGGACTCGGTGGTGGTGGAGAACGGATGGTTGGCCATCTCACGCGTGATAACAAGTTTCAAATTGAAGCCGGATCTTTTAGATGAACTTTTCAAAGACAGAACCTCTCTCCTTAAGGAGATGACGGATGTTATAATGCATAGCTGCAACAACTCCAAGAGTTCTGAGGCAACTAGAGTAACATTGACTCATGGATCTGCTCTCAGCTTGCTCAAATCTTTGATCGTGTTGGCTTCTGTCAGCGTAGAAGTCTCCAGAGTTCTTTTCACAGAATGTGATATCGGCTCGATGATTCTCCAGTCATTGAATAAGTTTGCAAAATCAAAAACAGACGACATATCGATCGAGACTTTGATGGCAGTGCCAAAAGATTTACTCTCGACATTCCTCAGCTTGATTGGTTACCTTCTTCCAATCTCATACTCTGCTCAGGAAACTCCATTTTTGCGCGACGATCATAAGGAGTTCCCAGAAAAGGAAGCTATCAACGAATCAAGACGTGATCTCTGTAGCGAGATCGCTCCAAAGGAGTACACAAAGTTTATCAATACTGTGTGGAAGCTCCTCATCAACAGCTATCTGGCTACAATGGACTTTGAAATTCGTCGCAAGATCTTCATCTTGTTGTTTAGAATTGTTTCCTTCGCACCCGCAGGTGAAGACTTGGGAATCAGTGAGCTCACTTCCGTTTGCAATGTATTGGCGTCTGTGTCCAACCTGAACTCATACTCCATAGCACACGACTTCACGAGTATGAAGGGAGAAATTTTAGACGTCGATATGTTGGACAGCAGTGACGATGAAAGTGAAGGTGAGGAGGTGGAAGTACGTGACGCAGTTGAGGAAAGTGGAAAGGAACAGGACGAAGCAGAGAATGACGACAGTGGTGAGCAATCACGCCCAGTATCTGGAGTTTCCTTCGATGACGAGTTGAACTTCGATACTAAGAATTCAGATGATGCGAAGCCTAGTCCTCACAAAATACACTCTCTCCTCCTTTTACAGTGCTCATTATCTATTGCAAGGGTTTTGATTTCGAAGTCACCGAGTGTCATCCTTCCTTTGGAAAGAGAGGGCTTTATGAACGACGCCTTCACAATCACCAAATCACTCGTGGGAAACCTAGAAGAGGTTGCTGAGCAGTCACTGGAACAAGGTCGTTTGTTTCAATTCCTGGCATCTTATACGAACAAGTATTTGGACACGGAGTTTTCTAACGAGTACGCCTATCAGTTGAACGTCAACCGGATCTTGAATGATGTATTCAATTCTGCTCGTACAATTGAAGAAAACTACACTTCTTTGAAGAATTCGCTTCAGGAAAGCTCCCTGGCCCATATGAGAATACTTGTGGACATTCAATCAACCTTAAGCAGCGATGAAATCAAGAATTATGACTTTGCTACGTGGGTTGAATTATGGAACAAGTTGAAGGTAGTCATTTCCTCCCAAGAGCTTTCCAGCTTTGAGTTAGTCTCGTCAAAGATATTCGAGAGTTTGGCTCGTGTTTTCACTTCAAAGACATCTGAGTACGGCTATGAGTTTAGCAAGTGCTACAAGGCATTCATAAAAGTATTCTTTATGAATGACGACAACGAAATCGAGACCTTGATTGACAAATTACAAGAAACACTCACGAGGTCTGAGTCTTTTGATATCGTTTCTTCTGGTGTGGTGTCACCAAATGGCTTGAATTCTGAGAACGGATACGCCCAGACAGCTATCATGGCTAAGCAAGTGAAGTTGCGGATTTCGCCGGATGATTCGAATTCAGGTAACGACTTTTTCCCCTCTGAGATGCAAAATATGATATTGTCAGTACATGCAATTGCAACTTTCAAGTCTATTGATACTTTTTTGAGACAAAAGATTCAGTTCTTAGACAACCTTAAAAGCGTCGTTAGCGGAAACGCCAGGGAAGGTGATAATGACGAAAAGGATGGTTCAAATATTGAATTTTTGATCAATGGAGAAGTTGTTCCGAATGAAATAACCATATACGGTGCAGTTTACCGGTCTTTGCAAACAAGGCCGGACGAGACAATCAACCCAAGCAAAATTTGGACAGTCATCCACAACGTCACCTATCGTAAAGTCAACGAGCCGACTGTAAAAGACTTCAAAGTATCACCACTTCTTGGCCCCATTGAGAGTGATCTAGAGATCTACAATCCAGTTACTCTCAACACGCTTACCTTGTTGAAGGTCTTAAACGAGATGAACTGTTTTGCGAAGGATAATATCGTTCATAATGTGAAGGCTATTCCTGAAGCAAAGTTCAGAAACTGGAAGCTTACAGTAAAGCTCAACCGCCAATTAGAGGAACCATTGATAGTCGCTAGTGGTACATTACCAGGGTGGGCAATTCATACTACTAGAGAGTATCCATTCATATTTCCTTTGGAAACCCGCTTACTCTTCTTACAATCTACGTCGTTTGGTTATTCGAGATTAATTCATCACTGGCAAATCAGAACAAACCAAGCCGAGGACGAGAACAATTCGAACCTGTTGTCCAATATGCATCAGCAAAGGCCACAATTGGGAAGACCTACAAGGCACAAAGTGCGGTTATCTAGAAAGATGATTTTGCAAAGTGCCATTAAGGTTCTTGGACTTTATGGTTCTACTCCCGGAATTCTCGAAATTGAATATTATGATGAAGTTGGCACAGGTTTGGGACCAACGCTAGAATTTTACGCAAGTGTCTCGAAGGAGTTTGCAAAGAAGAAACTCCGGTTGTGGAGAGACTCCGAGCATAAATCCCAAGATGAAGAAGCGTATGTTGTTCACGAGGGTGGTCTTTTCCCTCTACCAGCAGATAAAGCGCTGATTGCGAGTGACAATGGAAGAAAAGTGTTGCAGTTTTTTGCATCACTAGGCAAATTCATCGCTCGTGCATTGCTTGATTCTCGGATTATAGACTTCAATTTCAATCTGGTGTTTTTGCGCTTGGTTCAATTCTTGAACCACCAATCAATTTCCTCAAGTGGTATGACATCCCCCAAGATACCTGCCCAGATTTCAAGGGATATTAAGAAGGTCGCTAATTTGGCAAGCTTGCGCATAGTTGATGCAAAATTGGCAAATTCTCTTGAGCACTTACTTCGTTATGTGAAGCAATTCCCAGAGGTTGAAGAACAGGATAGAGACTCCATTGTAATCGATGGAGCTACTATATCTGATTTGGCACTTTGTTTTGAGTTGCCTGGATACCCAGAGTACGAACTTATTCCAAATGGCAGTAATGTTCCTGTCAACGCATCGAACTTGGAGAACTTCATCAACAAAGTTATGGAGGCTACATTGTATACAGGTGTCATTCACCAGACGCGAGCTTTCATGGACGGATTCTCCAAAGTGTTTCCGATCAGTTCGCTTGTATTGTTCTCTCCTCAAGAGCTTGTTGAGATGTTTGGAAAGTCTAATGAAGATTGGTCAATGCAAACGTTGAGAAGTGCAATACATGCAAACCACGGCTTCAATAAAGAATCCGATGCAATCTCAATGCTTATTAACATTCTTGTTAAGCTTTCCGAAGAAGAAAAGAGGAAATTCTTGCAATTCCTCACAGGTTCACCAAAGTTGCCAATTGGTGGTTTCAAATCATTGAGACCGGAACTCACGGTTGTCCGTAAACATCCTGAAGATAACTTGACAGCAGATGATTACTTACCAAGTGTCATGACTTGTGCAAATTACTTAAAGTTACCGAATTACTCAAGTGAACAAATCATGAAAGATCGCTTGTTGCAAGCCATCAATGATGGTGCGGGAGCATTTTTGTTGTCTTAATCTGTCGTACATAATTTTATAGGGTAGCGCGCGAAATCGGTGGTTAGAATTGAAAACAGAAATCTTTAAAGATTGTAAAGCATGTCCAAAAATTTGAACGAAGTCCTCGAATCCCTCGTGAAAGTCAGCCCTCCGGGCGAGTTCGATGCTATTAAGAAGGATTTGTTGACAATCTTGGAAGGTATTTCCCCTTCTACAATTGATAAGGCATTAGAATCGACGATAAAGGAGAAAGGAGCAGTATTCTCGAGGAATAGCGTCGTGTCACATTTGAACAAGGACCCAAGTTCTTCCAAATACATTGACTATGAGAATAAGAAGGCTTTCAACATTGATATCTCCAAGCAAGCAGTAATCGATGAAGAAGAGTTTGATTCGAGTGCGCTTGATTTCCCAGAATATTATGACAAGTTGGTGGACTTGTTGCGCGAGTATGGTAGCGACCACTATCCATCAAACTACGGATTTTCAGTCATCCCACAAGTAAATGGCGACGTGAACGTTATTCTTATTGGCCAGAAGATCAATCACGAAAACTTCTTTACAGGTCAATGGAGTTCACACTACAAAATTACAGGAAACCAGATCTCAGCAAAAATTTCCTTAGATATTCACTACTATGAAGATGGTAACGTGAGATTGCACTTTGATGAAGTTCCTGACGCAGTGCTGCTTCAAGGAAAGGATGCAAACTCTATCGTCAACTATATCAACAACACTGAAAATGAAGTCACCTTTAAAATCGTGGAGAACTTTAACGAATTGAACCAAAAGTACTTCAAGAACTTGAGAAGATTGTTACCGGTAACAAGATCAAAGATTAATTGGGGTAAGGCTATTGGAAATTACAGATTGGGCTCGGATGTCGTTAACAAATCCTAGATATTTAAATGACTGTCTTGTATGTATGTATGCAATAAATTATGTTCAAGATGTTCACCTCAACTTGTAAAGTGTCCAAATAACGAAAAACCCCAATAAAATTAACCCAACTATTCTTGTTAAACTGGCATTTCTGTTCATTACGGTTCTCAAGTCACCGCTGGTTCTCTTGACCAGATCCATCAACTGCCCAAAATTGTCACTAAGTGAATCCAAAATCAGCTGCTCTTGTTGTACAGCCCCGTGGATATCATTGTTGACCGTCGTTCTAAATTGGTGTAAAGTCAGAGCAAGCTGATCGAATCTTTGGTTGTTCTGCTGCTCTCTATGCGAGTATAACGAGTCACTCATTTTAGATACTAACAGGTGTAGTTTGTTCGCAAGTTTGGAGATTTTGTGTGCTTAAAATGGTAAACACACGTATACTATTGCTACGCGCTATATCTCGTTAACACTTTTCATTCATTACATATTGTTCACCGCTGGGAACCTGTTGATGTTCAGGAAGTTCTGAGAGTCATTTTCGTCCCCTCCTTGCCTTTGGTATTGGTCTTGGAAGTATTCTTGCGGCTGGCGCCTAAATGGTTGACTTTGAGAGTTTCCGAATCCTGAGCTTGTAGGTTGCTGTTGCAATTGATCTTGAGTATTGACATTACCATAACTTGGGAATGCTGGGAGCGCTTGAGCGTGTTGCTGTCCAGGGTATGGAAGGGAGTTGTGCTCGTATTGATCATGGCGGTTCTGTGTTCTTTGGGAGATCAGCTTATCCATCAAGTCATTATACACCTTAACTTCTGCATTCAAATGACTGTTGAGCACCATTAATTCTTCTTTCCTAGCACTGTACTTGTCAATTGACTTTCCTAAAAGCGGCCGCAAGGGTATGACTTCATTATAAAGCAGCGCAATCTCATCTTCATCCAAAGAGTCTACGTTAGGCGAGCTCAAAAGCAGTAGGAGTCTGTCCACCTTCTTCAGATCTTGGTTAAGGAGTTTATCTTCAGCTCTCAATTCCATTGCAAGTTCCTCAGGGGATTGGTTGACGATAGGTGTGACGTAGTTCAATGGAAATATACCTACCTTACCGTCAGGCATGGAACCTTTCCACCAGTCCCTATAAACCGATTCAATGACAGTGATCACGTCGCCCTTTCTGAAAGATAATTCATCAGGTTCATATGAAATGAGGTCATAAAGAGCACGGACTTTAGACACAGTGGCAATCGTCTGTTCAGCTGTTTTCTGCTGAGCAAGTTTCGCCTTTGCATAGACAGCTTCACCAGCAGGAGCATTTGATACGGGGGCTTGTGCTGCCTGATTGGCCGCCCCTCCTGTAGGTTGGTTCTTTTGAACTTCTGGGAGAGGCTTGTCATCTAGATAGGTTTTCATATGCTTCTCCCTCTCATACTCATTCAATGACAACTTAAGGGCCCTCTGTAACTCCTCCTCTTCCTTAGCCTTATCTTTATCAGATATTTCCTTCTTAGAAGGCTTGTCCGGAGCAGCTTGCTTCAGGAAGTACAGAGCATAATCCGACTTCACTTGGTTGTATGCATCAGTCATTGGTTTCAATGAAGGGTCGTCCTTAAACGTATTATGCAATTGTTCGATAACTTCAACTATACGAACCTTAACTGTCTTGTGCAACTTTCGGTCGTTCAATCTTTTGATAAGTGAGTCCTTCAAGAATCGCTTCGAAGCTATCTCCTGTCTCATTCTCGACCCGCAGTTTTCAGCAACTGCAACGAGAAGTGAGAGAGTACGGAGAATGACATTGGCATCAGTGGAATCTAAGCGCTGTCCAATATGCTTGATTGCAGGTTTCGTTGATTCTCCAGGTTCAGTGGACACTTTGTCACAGACCTCAAGGATGTACTCCCAGTTATCTGCAGTGAGCGCTGCATCAGTCGCTTTGTTAATTAAGGCTTCGACTGACATTGATTCCTCACTATTCTCTGGTGGTGGCAAAGTAAATTGTGACCCAGGAGTAATTTGCAATAGTGCGCGAAATCTATTGTGCAGGAACGCTAGTTAAGACATGGACTCCTATAACAAATAAGAGGAAGAAGTTGATTGAGAGTCAAGTCACATATCGCTTAAACCCCGCTGATAAAGTACTCAACCATTCTTATCGTTGGGGATTATTCCAGTTTTATTTGCTCCTATTTTTTGAGTATTACTGTTTAAACTCAGCCTGAAACGATGGTATTTGGTGATCCAAAGGATAATCTATCTTTCGATGCGATGAGTTGAACGAAAGTACCTCTTGTGTGCCCATTTCTGAGACGCTGGTTGAGTTCTTGGAGTAAGGTTTGTATTTTTGAACAGTATTATTTCGCAATAAATCTACGAAAATCGAGTTCCATTACCTTAGTGGGCACAAGATACGTACAAAAAACACCGGATGGCACAGCGTGATACATGAATCTTGCGAGGCTATCGTCTTGCAAAGGAATGCCACGGCTGTTTAAATGTGTTAATAAACCAGATCTGGTACCTAGCCCAAATAAGGTAGGTGGGGCTATTCAAAGCCACCCAGATTGACACTTTCGCAATCAATCAACCGTAAACTTCCGATCAAAGGTTGCAAAACTCAGTTTTTCTGGGCCTCGGTGAGATACCACGACGTAAAACGGCCAGCCTATCATGTTTGAATTGAATGAGAATACAAAGGGGATTACTTCATTTTCACAAAACGTATCCGAAAGTGGAACAATTGCAAATCGCTACTTTTGACCAAGGATACAAACCTGTAGTTTTTGTAAAGGAAATGGTAAACACGCTCCTCTGTTTGCACAATTTTCAAGAGACTTCAATGCAACTAAGCCACTGCCGATGGCGCAGAGACCAAGGCATGAATTATCGTTATCTTAGCTGTTAAGATCTTTACAACGTTTCAGCTTTTGAAGGCAGATGCCTAATGATTTCTCGTATTAGTCTTTTCGGCTATCTATGAACAACCATTTATGCCGGCAGAAAGGATATCACCGAAAGCATCCACCACATGCCCTAAAATTCATTATTTTCCTCACAATGAGTGGATCTCTAGGCTTTCCTTTTAGGAAGGTATCGCGCTAATAGGGGTAGAAATTTTAAAGTTCGCTAGGTAATGTTCCACAAGAAAAAAACTGGGAAGTTTGCTGCTCACCAGGTCGATTCTGGGGTCGAAAATTTCGTTCACACTGGGATTTTTTTTCTGTTTGTTTATTCTCGAAGGTATAGAATTAGCTTCTAGTTGCAGTCGCTTTTCCTTACTACTTGGAGTGCTTGTCAATGTCAAAGGGAAAAAAGGAAAAGAATGCACAACCACATGTGGTTGGTGGTCAGCCCGTGGATGCTGGGATGGCATCGTTAGCAGTTCCACGGTCTGCTCATGCTACTGGGCAATCTCTGGGCGCGCTGACCAGAGAGGGAACTCCAAGCACCCACCGCCGTCGTGGCTCATCTGTGGGTAACATCAACCTCGGAGACACCTCCCCATCCTTATCAACTATGCACACTTCAAGATTGCAAAGAAAGAAGTCTGATGCCAGAATGATTGAATTGAACAAGGAATCGAAGTCTGATTCTGCCATTCTCAAGAAGATCTTTGTTGGTTTCAACGAACTCTCGTACAGACACACCTGGGTGAAGCCTTCGATCGCTTTGTTGGCATGTTTGTTCGTTTACTACTTTTCCGATCCCGCTTCGAAGACTCACAAACTTCTTGAGTCAATGATTGTTCCTTCTTACAAAATTGAAGGAACTAACCAGTATGGAAAGGGTCGCAACGACTTTTACTTTGTTGGCTTCTATGCATTGTTCTTCACCTTCTTTAGAGAGTTCATGATGTGTTGTGTTTTGAGACCAATTGCCTTTTGTCTTGGTGTCACCAAAGATGCCAAGGTGAACAGGTTCATGGAGCAGACTTATGCCATGGTATATTACGGTATCACTGGTCCCGTTGGTTTATACATCATGAAGGGTTTGCCTATTTGGTACTTTGAGCTCACTCCAATGTACCAAACCTACCCTCATTTCACCCACGATTTGCTTTTCAAGTGCTACTACTTGGGACAAGCGGCATTTTGGGTCCAACAGTCTGTTGTTTTAATCCTCCAATTGGAGAAGCCACGTAAGGACTTCAAGGAGCTAGTGTTGCACCATGTTGTCACCATTGCCCTTATCTGGTGCTCTTACCGTTTCCACTTCACGTGGATGGGTGTCATGGTTTTCGTCACGATGGATGTTTCCGATTTCTTTTTGGCAACCTCGAAGACTTTGAACTACCTCGATTCTAGCTTGACCGGCCCATTCTTTGTTCTTTTCGTTGGTGTTTGGGTTTACTTCAGACACTACATCAACTTGAGAATTTTGTGGTCGATTCTTACTGAGTTCAAGACTGTTGGTGAGTGGGAGTTGAACTGGGTCACGCAGCAGTATAAGTGCTACATTTCGCAACCAATCGTGTTTGGATTGTTGGGTGCCTTGCAGCTTGTCAATGCATACTGGTTGTACTTGATTTGCCGTATCTTGGGCAGATACGTTTACGTTGGAGAAACGGTTGATGAAAGAAGTGACGAGGAAACTGAAACCGAATCTAGCGAAGAGGAGAAGTAGGGGGCAGTCCAAGAACAAATTCATGACGCCAATAGCGTCCGATTAACTTTACTATAGGTAGAGCAGCAATAATATTTAATACTAATTCACATTCTGTTTCGTAGTTGAAGAGAGATAAAAAAAAAAATAAATTGTACATTAATGACCATACGAATAACGCTTACCGAACTATTAGACTACCACGCTGATAGATATAAATCTCATTCGAGAACAGAAGCCTACAATTATGTCATAAACAATCGAGAATCGTTGGAATCAGCCATAGTGAACGAAAATAGGCTGTTCGACACTCTCGATGAGCAAATAGAACCGGAGCTGACCACAGTTGGTAACGTCGATTTGTCCAACATTGTCGCCGATCCCGAGACACTAGATGATTTATTCCATCAAAACAAAGAGTTTATTCTCAGAAATCACACAGTACAGCAGTTTTTGGATTCTCAGCGTCTCCATAAAGAGAATTTTTTGAATGAAATCAAGTCAAAAGGACTTCAATTAAAATCACAAACGAGCTCGCAAGCTGGTACTTCGCGCGCTAAAAAGCAGTTTCTCGATTATTGACATACTTCAGCATGTGTAATCTACAAGTTGAGTCTAAATACAATGATTGAGATTGTTCTTATGTACAGTATGCTTGATGTAATCAAGCAGAATCCGCTCTACGTGGAGCTTCTTTCGAAGCTTCTCTGTAAGCAGAGACGGCTTCAAGTCTTTCCTGCAAACCTTCCTCTGCAGCCTTAGATAATATACCACTGATGAGACCAGTAGCTCTGACAGAGTCGTCGTTACAAGGGATAGGATAAGAAAGCAAGCTTGGCTCCATGTCAGTATCACACAAACCAATTGTAGGAACTCTCAGCATGAGACATTCGTTAATGCACGTTCTGTTTTCGACAGGATTCAAGATCACTACCAAGTCAGGCTTAACAAGCAACAGCTGCTCTAATTGGCGACCGGTTGGTTTGTTCAACATGTCCACCTCGATCTTGTTGTCATTACCACCAATTTGCCTGGTGACCTCCATGTAGTTGGTAATCATTCCTGGAATCCATCTCTTCGAGACGTAGTAGCCCTTGCACCTTGTGGATGCTTCTTCGAGAATTCTCTGTTGTTCCCAGTTCTTGGAGGTTCCCACAAACAAAATAACACCACCCTTGTTAGACACACCCTTGATCACTTTGCATGCTCTTTTCAAAGCACTTATGGTCTCATTCAAGTCAATGATGTGTATGCCATCGTATTCACCATAAACAAAAGGTTGCGTCGATGGTCTCCACATAGCTTTTGAGTGACCAAGGTGACAACCAGCTGCCATAAGTGTTGAGATTGTAGTATCTTTAATACTTTGTGGTTTAAGCGCGACGTCTCTGGCTTTAAAGATCTTGGTAAGCTTAGAACCCAAGTTTCCTGATTGACGAGAGTGTGACAACTGTCTCAAATAAAGTTCTTGTTCGGAGTATGGTCTGTGCTCTGGTGTAGGCACCAACTTTGGAAACTGATTCAAGAAAGACATAGTGGCAGTGGATCCGAGTTTCACGGAATCGCTTTTCTTGCTCTGATCAAGGTTTTGCTCTCCAGAAGACTTGTTGTCCAACCAAGGTCTGTTGGAAACATCATTGCGTGGCAAGTTCATGCTGCTAAGCATGAATTCTTCCAACTCCTCATCCAACTGCTTGATCTTTTCCTTAGGAATCTTCTCCAAATCTCCCTGTAATTTCTGCATTCTTGCATTAATCAATGTGGACGGAGTCTTGTTCAAAGTTGAGATGAGCTCTGCAGTCTTCAATCTCAACTCGCGTAAAGCTTTGTTCTTAGCACTGATCTCTTCATCTCGAGCGAGAGCTTCTGCAATGGCCTTCTCACGCAACTCCTTCTGAGAAACTGTATCTGAACCCTCTGGAACCAGGGAGTATAGCCTCAGTCCTAAACGAACACTAGGACGCCTGCAAGCGCTCAGTGCGGTCCTCAACATTAGTGGATGTCGCTATGGGTTTTCGAAATTTTCAGAGAAAAATTTCTCGTAGTGCACACGACTCCACTAGAAGTCGTGTAGATACAGATTATACTAAACATATGGCTATTTCAACCAAGAATTCCGTGGAACTTGAAGAATGCATCAACACATTACTATCTGAGCCACTCAACACTGTAAAGCTCGTGATAACTGAAGAGCTGGTTGAAAAACTTCAAAACCTCACCTTGTGCAATTTGACTTTTGGGAAAATCAATGCCTTAGATAAAGTGGACGTGATCCTTATAGAACACTTACAAGATTTGGAAGAATTTATTAATCAACTTGGGCCATTGCTGAGTGATTCAGAAGTAGTCTTCTACGATGTATTCAGTACGTCAGATTTCAGTGGACAAGATTTGAACAAAGCGTTTAACCGAATGTTCCAGATTAGCCGGAAACATAGTCTCAAAATCAACGTGTTTGAACTGGTTGACATTTGGAAGAAGCTTATTCCAAACACAACCCTAGTGAACAAGAAGGTAGAATCTAAAGTCATTCCGCTTGGCCTTGCCTTAAGCAAGTGGACGACTTGACTATCCAGTCTTACTTAAATCTTATAATTCAGAAGGATTGCATTACTCATACATATTTTATTTGTCTTCTTCCTCATCACCCTCTTCATCTTCGATGTCATCTGGAATGCCAGCACCAGCGCCAGCTTGACCCAATTGACTAGCCAATGCACTGATGTCAAAGTTGCCGTCACCACCAGCACCACCAAGACCACCAGCACCTCCCATCAATTGGGACAAGTCGAAGCCACCTGGACCACCTGGACCACCTGGACCACCTAAACCACCTAAACCACCTGGACCACCTGGACCACCAGCACCTCCCATGTTCATCATGTTAGCCATGTTAGCCATGTCATTGCCCTCTTCTTCAACAACCTCGTCTTGCTCGTCTTCATCAACCCATTTGTCGAAATCAGTCTTAATATAGTGGTACTTCAACTTTTCCTTAGTCAATCTTGGCCAGTATTCTTCCTTTGCATTCTTCTTTCTCAAAACGAGGTAGATATGCGAGCCATTGTCAGTGTTCTTCTTGGACTCTTCTGGAGAAATTTCGTCAAAGAAGTCAATCTTCAAGTCATATTTACCACCACTTGGAGCGTCAGCAGATAAAGTTAACTGATTCGAAGTCAAGTCCAATTTGGTGTTAGAAGGATCAACAGCTTGGATCGTCAAGTAGATCACATTCTTTGCCTCCTCTTCAGCACTGGAGCGCTGGGCCCATAAAACAGTTGGGGTGATAGTAGACATACTGCGATTGATGAAAATGTTGTAGTGAATATAAGTACTTTTATATCAATTTTGTTCGCAATTCGTTCAGTGTTGCCGTTAAGTTCTCGAATCTTCTCCTATCCAGGATTTTACGTGATATGCAGGATTTATTAAGAATTTACCAATATCAACGACGAATACCAAGGGAACCTCAGTGTATGAAGTAGAGGAGGATACCTAAGTAGTATTCCCTAATTACAATCTCTTTCAAGAGGGACGTCTTCATACTTTATGAGCTCAACAATGTAAAGTGAACTCGCTATACCTTTAACAATTAGGTACCTAATCGTATAACTACTTGCCCTTTAGTGAGATTTTCTTCACTATTCGCCACTTTAGCGATACTAGTTTAACAGTATCGAACCCTGCCAACTATAAGCACCTCTACTGCTGTATAAAGCAACCTCTAGATTTTGTGGAAGTTCCCCGTACTTTTCCGCTATTGGTAATTACGTCACATGACCCTTTTTTATCGCAATTCATGAATTGCGATACAACTCAAAACCTACTACCAAGAGACCCCTTGCGTAGGAGTTTTTAACATGATCGCTAAGCTACCACTAGAGATACAAATTAAGATATTCAATCTCGTACCCCGCTCAGGTCTAAGGAGTACGAACAGTCACTTCTACATTCTCTACAACGATTTGTTCTATGAAAAGATAATTGAGGTTTTCGGTGTATCAATCATCCCGATCTTGATCAAGGTCTTACCTTGGCTAAAGGTATTCATACAAAGTTTGGATGCATTCAGGGAAGGTTCACGACAGATTATAGCGAAAAGATACAATTTGACCGAGAAGAGCGACGAGCACCCTTTGGATACTTTATTCATCAAGGATTCCTGGAGATACGTGTACTCCGTTCTACGAAATAGGAGGCTATTTGCGGAATACTCAGATTACACTATTGATGAGCCTAGAAATTACGTTTATAACCATTATGTGGAGATCAACAGGACTTACTTACTTTCTTATAGCAAAGATGTGTGGCTCGCTCCTGGAAAGTACAATTTGAGCATAGGACTCATTGTCAAACACGGTAGTGGGCTTGGGACAACAAAGTTCGAAGTGAAATACGGCGAGGGCGATTCAAAAAGCACCGCAACCTTCTATCCTCCTACGAATATCAATGATATCTTACCAAAACAGCAGTTCTGCATGTTGAAGATAGGACAGTTCGAGGTCAAGAAAGACAGTAAATCCAAATTGCAGCAAGTGAAATTAGTCATGGAAGAAATAGGATTATACTTGAAGTCGGGCTTTAGAATTTACTTTATTGACATCTCCGTGCCGTCTTTGCTTTTCAATGAATATGAATTGTTGTATTACACCATTGAAGAAATGGACTACAAGTACTTCATAAATCTTCCTTTGAAGAATCTATACAAAGCCTTGACGCATGTTCAAAATGCTCCTGAGTATGGGACTGGAAACCCAAATGATATAGACTACGATTATAATTACCCTTCAATTGATCAAGGCAGCAAAGAAAAAGCAAGCAAAGAAAGCATGCTTATGGATTATGCTTCTTTCTTCTACAAGTACTGGCATAGACGGCGACTCAAATTCCTAACCGTTTACAAAAAGCGACAATTTATCAACAGGTTTGGTGATTTCGAATTGGAACCTGAATCTGATGGAGGAATAGCTTGCTCCTATGACAAGGCAGGTTTAATATGGAAAATTCCTTTACTTGAGGGCCTATAAGTAGATTCAGCAAACGATTATCGACAAACCGGATACACTTGTAGAACATAAATGCCTATATGCAGTCATAATACCGACATCCTCAAAAATGTCGTATCTGAAACTCTGTAGAGCTTGTCCCTAGTAAAGCAAATCCATGATGCGACATGATCCACCATTGGAGGCTATACCAGAGTCCGGTATCACACTGCATCAGGACATGTATACCGATGTCAACAGGAATGCTTCACAGAAAGCAGAAAGTACCACGCAAGGGCAAAATGACTCCGCACCTCCTCTTGGGGAGGGTAAACCGGTAGAAAGAGTTGGGACCACGGAATCTACTAGGCTCGACCCAGAACAACAATATGAATCTCAAGGCGAAAATGATAGTGATGATAGCAACGATGATGCCAACTCTGGACCTGAATTCAACCATAAGAGAATTATTCTTCAACGTTTTACGGTCTACAATTCTGTCACAACAATGTATATTGTTGGAAGTAATTCAAAAGAAACCTTGTTCAGAATCTTGGAAATAGATAAGGACTCTAATGACGTGGAGGCTTTGCAAGTTATTGAAGATAAGAACTACTTTTACACAAGGAAAGATATAATCGAACTATTGAATGGTTTGGATGAGAGCATCGAAGGAGGAATTCACAAAATTGCACAGGGCTACGGTTTGCTAGGCTTGATTAAGTTCACCAAAGGCTATTACCTCAGTATTATTACTAAATGCAGCCAAGTAGCCATTTTGGGTGGTCATTACTTGTATCATATTGATGAGACCAAATTGATTCCATTGGAGATGAACTACAAACGACCAGAAAAATACAGTGATGAAGAGAAGTTGTTGTCTATTTTCAAGTACCTTGACTTGAGTAAAACATTTTACTTTAGTTACACTTATGATATCACCAACTCTTTACAAACGAATTTCATCCGCAACAAGGTTCTATCAACGGAATACAAGAAGAACCCAAAAGAGTATGAGAGCAGATTTAAGGAATCAAGCACGGTATTTGAGCACAATGAAAGATTTGTCTGGAACAATCTTTTATTGAAGCCTATTTTGAATAATCCCGATATCGCAACATATGAATGGTTTCAACCAATAATTCATGGGTTCATCGACCAAGCAAACATCTCTATTTTTGGGAGAAAAATCTACATAACGATTATAGCAAGGCGTTCTCATCATTTTGCGGGTGCACGATTCTTGAAAAGAGGAGTTAATGACAGGGGAAACGTCGCAAACGAAATTGAAACCGAACAAATAGTATCTGATATGTTGACATCATCATTTCATGATCCTAAATATGGGTTTTTCAATAATCCACGGTACACAAGTTTTGTACAGCATAGAGGATCAATTCCTTTGTACTGGACACAAGATTTAAATAAACTTCCGAAACCGCCAATCGAGATCAATCTTTCAGATCCGTTTTATCAAAGTTCATCACTTCATTTCAACAACTTGTTCCACAGGTATGGCCTGCCCATTATTATCCTTAATTTGATAAAGACTAAAGAAAGACAACCACGAGAACTGAAGTTGAATGTTCACTTCAATGACTGCATAACGTACCTCAACCAATTTTTACCTGAACAGCATAAATTACAGTACTATGGATTCGATATGTCGAAGAACTCGAAGAAAAATAAAGATGTTATTGAGCCTTTGCAGAAAATCGCCTCTGACGCAATATCTAAAACAGGGTTCTTCCACAACGGCCGTGACTTGAAGTCCACAAAGTTGCAGAAAGGAATTTTGCGGACAAATTGTATAGATTGCCTCGATCGTACTAATGCGGCACAATTTATCGTTTGCAAAGAGGCCCTTATGCATCAGTTACGAGCATTAGGGATTATCTCCCCCTCCATGCAGTTGGAGTATGATTCAGACTTGATTAACATTTTGACGGAGATATTTCATGATCATGGAGATACCATTGCGGTGCAGTATGGTGGCTCCAATTTAGTGAACACAATGGACTCGTATCGCAGAATTAACCAATGGTCTTCTCATACAAGAGATATATTAAACAGTGTCAAGCGAATTTATTCAAATTCTTTTATGGATCTGATTAGACAGGAAGCAATTAATTTCTTTCTAGGCAACTATGTTTACGACCCGAACAAACCAAGGTTATGGGAGTTACAGAATGACTTTAGCTTACACAATGGTATATCAATTGACCATAACTGGCTAAAGAAAAGCTATATGCACTGGTACAATGACCTGTATTTGAATGATAAGAGATTCCAGTTAACAGATAGTTCTGATGAGTCTTCTTCGAGTTCTGAGGCAACTATGGTCGAGCCATACCCAGATTACAATGACAACTGGTTCAATGAATGCTACGTGCCACGTAAATTTCAATCCTTGAACGAACTATTTCAATTCAATATGAACTCAAATGCTCGTTACTTTCCTTCCAATATTGATAGTGATACTACGAAAAGTTTTGAGTACAGTCCTTTTGAGTCTAGAAAAGTTAAGCATGAAGATTTATATCCTCTTTCAAAAGGACATCAACAAAGAAATTCCCACTTAGCTATTCCCGAGAATGACCGTTATTCTATTTATTCAAATTCTGTCATGCAGCCTGCGGATCAAATAGGCCCTTCGACTAGAAGTGACTTTGCAGTATCTTCATCAAACGAAGCAGTTTACGAAAACAAATCTTTTGGAACAAATCCAAGCAAGATTAAAACTTTCTTAACAAGCAAAATCGAAAAGCTCGGTTATGTTGGGGGAGCGAAAGCATCAACCTTTAGTGACGAAGAATCCAATTATAGGCATTCGACTGACCTGAATACTCTCGACGAAAGTTCCACAGATCAAGAATTTGACGATTCTTATGTGTTTAAACCACAGGTCAAAGATACTGATGAGAAACTTTACAAAAAACAGTGGAGCCTTGATTCAATGCAAGCAGAAACAGAGAACTGCAAGCCAAAAGAGAACCTCATAGATGTCACTACCAGCCAAGAGGACCTCGACACATACCGCTACTATGCGTCGGTCCTAACAAACTGTTCTGAACCTCAACTTGACGATTTTGAAACCTTCAATTATGCAAATCCACAAGACTCGAGATTGTATTTCAAGTACTTGGGAATAGATGAAGACAGGCCATTGAATTTCAATGCTGAAGACGACTATTTTACTTGACTTAATTTATATACAATAAATCACATAAATATTACAGCTCTTGTTTCTTTAATCTCTATACAATAAATGCACTATTGTGTTACCTAAAGAGAAGCTCATAGAAGAGTGTCATATTAATGCGAACTTTTTTAAATGAAATTAACAGCAACTACTAAATTTCTGGGGGCTTTCATCACACTCATAGACTGCTATCAAAGTGGTCCATAGATATATAGTATCCACCTTATAGAAATAAACATCTATGTAAAAAAACGTTCTAGAAATCGATCACGAAATAGAAAAGAACATATATCAAAACACCTCCCTAGAGGAAACAGAAGCAATCCTCCAGAGTTGAGCCATTAGCAGTTTCACAAACCACAAAACTTTGATCATTATACATCATCCAATAACCTCGAAAATACATAACTGATATCTCCATCTAATAGTCCTGCAAATCAATCTCAAAATTTGTAATCATAAATCAACAAGTTTAATAAATAATATTTTACAACATGCAATTCGTAAATATTGTCGAATATACAAAAATACTTAAGTTAATATTAGCCATTGCCCCTAAAGATATTCCTTAAACTTAAGCCTCAAATTGGCATAAATCCAACGTCATAGATTCTTTGCACTCAATTATATAAGTTCAAAACTTAAAGGCTTCAACAGTGTTTTACAAGTATGGTTTCTCTATACTGTGCTCAAATTCAACACTTATAAGCCTATGTATTTCAGAAAAAACTAAAGAAAGTCCATATAAAAAGTAATGCTATCTTAGGACAAGCTAGTAAAAAGAAAAAATCCTTATCACCTGTGAAAAAACCAGAAAGTTTTATGCTTTCAAATAAGTTTTGATTTCTTAAACTTACACCAAACGTGTGATATACCTACGGGTAGTGACCATCAGTCGTACTTCACAATAGCAGAAATATTTAAATCCACGGTATGGTAAGATCATCGCAAGACCAACACTGAAATTCAACCTATTCGACTTCCACAATGTGAAGGGACATCTAAAACACCTCTTATATTTTTATTTGTTAAATACATTTTTCTATGAAAAAATGGTAAACCAATCACTGCGAAGATGCAAAAACGCTCCTTACTATATGAGTACTTAGTACAAAACATTCTACTACGATATCATACTAAGCTCCACAAGAGAATAATATCATAAGCTAAATTAATAGATTATTCCAGTTGATATAAATTTCCTGTCATTATACAGAAAATCAGTTGTTCAAATTGTTTTATTTAATATTCTTTGATAATAAATATGAATCAATCAGTTAAACATATCAACGTCAAATTTTTACAGGACTTTATTCATAGCTTTCCTAATCTTATTGCACTTTTCTGTAAGAATTGCCCAAAGAACTTATTCTGTTCGAATTATTTCGGTGTCCTTAGTGTATTTCTTTGTGCCAGACGTATATCATTTCAAATATCTTATAGTGTCATTGGTGTTTTCAATGAATATAATTAAAAAAGATAAAGTATTTAAGCTTTATCAATTACTTTTATAAAACAAACAATTACTCATATATTTCTGCAACATATACTTTATCGAGAGTTTCCACTTTTTTACATTTAATATGATAAAGCATGATTTTAGAAAAATGCGGTATGTGATTTATGAATTAAGTTGAGATCTATATCTCGAAATATAAAGGATATTCTACCCATTATTGTGACCTTCTTGCTTATCTGAAAATCGAAATTCAAACACAGAAAGGAAGTATGTAAATGTGAAAAAAAATATGAACAGCAAATTTTTGGATCTGACAACTGTAAAGTATTAATGATTTTCAACCGACATCGTATCTGCTTTTTCTTCGTCTAAATGCACTACAGGATATTTTTGTATAGACACAGACCTGTGAGGCCTGATTTTTTTGTTGGCTTACCATGTTCGTGTTAGTAATGGGTAACTAGGCCCGAATGTAATAAGGAATACAAACGAAAATATATGATAATTTAATAGTTCGCACTATTTGTTTAGAGAAAACAATAAATTTAAAGAAAAGTAACCAAATGAGATGACACTTTTCTGTAAGCTCCTCCCTACCCGCAAAAACATTTTTTCAAGTCCGGAAGTTCACTTCTCTCATAACAAGTGAAACGAACTGGTGTGACGGAAAAAATAATGAACAAAAACTATTTTTTTTTATAGCTGTTTATTCTATAGGGGAAACTATAAACCAATAAACTGAAAATTAAAAGATTCTACACTTACTGGAATTAAATCCCCCAGAAAATTATACAGCAGAAGTCATGCTCCTCCAAAGAAGATCCTAGTGAGAGGGTACGCTCTTTCAAGCTCCCCCCAGTACCTGCAAAGTAGAGGCCTTTTAGTTTAGGATGGCTGAACTAGTTAGTAGCTTCAATAGGACTTTTCTTCGATGGATATACGTTGGATTTAAGGTAGTCGAGTTTGAGTTGATTGTTTCTTTAGCTTTATATAACTAGTGCCGCTATTTTTGATGAAGGAATTTGCGATGTGCTTCAAACAGAATTATTTACACAGGACAGCACTTTGATGACGAAAATATCTTTCATGGTAGTGCTCAAACTAGGTGGTCTGATAATATCGTGATTTATAATATACATTCTTAGTTGTGCAAAATTCTAGAATACATGTGCCCCTAACGTTAATCAAAAAGTTCCTTTCCTTTTCAAACCTCTCCTCAATTTCCACACTCCACCAATCTGCCTTTTAACCTCAAAACTAACATAGGGTAATTTAAAAATAGTGACATCCTGTGTAAGCTGCTCGTCCGCATCCTTCTTTTTGCTGTTAGCTTCTCTTGCCTGCTTTTCGTGGTTCCCCAAAAGAACTGGATTGAAGAATTCAGAGCTTGGTATGTCACCATCACCTCGGACGAATATTAACTTGAACAAGCCCTGTTCAGTATGTCTTTTTGTATTCTCGGTCACATGTGGTGGCATGTAGATGTACGCATAGTTTTCTCTCCAATTGACACTGTGAACAATGCTCAACCCCATAAACTTTGCGTTGGCCCGACCGTCATAAGCAATCACTTTCAGAAAATCGGAGTGGTTCAAAAGTAGTGGATTATTGGGGTATTCTTTCAGCAGCTGTAAAAGGCTTTCATCCCAGCTACTTTTTCTCACTGCGTATACACCAAAGAGAGAAGCTTCAACGATAACAGGCAAGTCTCCAAAGTGTAACGACAGTGTGTTATCCAGGTTGAGGAAGCAGAATGCATTTATACCTCTGAATTCGGGAGATGAAGTTGTGGTTTGGTAGGAGAGCTTCATGGGTGGACAAGAAAGTAGATGGTTTTTAAAGTCAAAGACTTGTTGGCGCTTCTGACGGAAGTAGATTATTTTGTTTAAGTCGCGTAGTTGTGAAGGGGTGTACTTTGAGGAAATATTCATAGATTTGCAAAAGTTGAGACTTTTAAAGGAAACCAGACGCAATATGTCATCGTTTTCAGGTCCACTTCCCTCCAAAATTGATGATAAAAGCACCAAATCATCAGGCTCCAACGCACCAGTGAGTTCGACAAGTACTTCTTTACCAAATCCCTTTATCCAACCAGGAGTATTCACAACGAGAGATACTCCAAGCGGTCTAAGATTAGCGTTGTAGTGCAGACAAAGAGCTCTTACAATAGTTGCATACTCTCTTGGCAGCAGTGCTGGAGAGTTGAACCCGTAGAAGAAGCTCAAGTCTTGAGGCAGCTCTTGCAGGATACATGATGGAACGTTAGTTCCCAAAACAGGCATGCTTTTAACTGTCAATGACAATGACCCTGGTACCGAAAACTCAGATTGCCCTGGATCAATATCAAGAATCGAAACCTTCTTACCTTCAAGTACATAGGAATTCATCAACGTTTTGGAGAAAGTTGACTTTCCAGTGTTCTTATTCCCGATGACTATGGACACCTTTGCAGTACCCTTGGTTTGAGATACAATCTTGTTAATTGTTTGGCTCCAAGTGAAGTCAATCCGTAACCCTTGTATTCCAACGGGGGTTTTGACAACAGCAAATGTTTGCCCTTTCAATAGCTCTGGAGTTTCTAGTTCGCAAATGTTCATGTCGTATAATGCTTTAAAAGTAGGATAGTTGCGCCCTATATCCTGCAACCCAGTGTCCAAAGATTCTAGCTGAACAACAACATCGTATCCTCCATGATCAAAATTTGTGATCTCAAGATCTCTTACCAAAGACTTTTGATTCGTTGCAGAAATAACAGGGAGGCCCAGTGATTGTGGAGCATATATGTCATACTTGAAGGATGAGCACTTAAGAAGATAATGCTCATTGAATTTTACAGAGCCCTTCTTAACACTGAGCTTGTACTGCCCAAGAACAACAAGGTTCTGTCCTGCCTTTAAGCCAATAATTAACTGGTTCTTCCCCAGAAGGACCAAGTTTCTATTTGTGAGTTGAAAATCGGTTTGGAAAATGGGTTCTCTTCGCATCCCTTGGTCGCCAGAGTAAGCTAGTCGCGTAACAATATCTTTTTGCTCTTCGTATGGCAGTTTACTGTCGCTGTAGCCAAGGTACGAGACGCCTGTAGGTTCAAACTCATCGGAATCATCTCCGGAATCATCCTCGTACCCAATCATTTCGTCATCTTCGCTAACCTTTTCGCTTCCTGTATCACTCATTCGTAATGAGTAGTCTTGAGGTTTCTCATCTTCGGTGAATATGTGGTTGATGGACTTTTTACCCTTAATTGCAGCAAAGGCACTCATCAAGATGAGTGATGGCTGATACGAAACTATTTTTTCTGTGCCTTAAAAGTCACCACACACAACTTGCCAAATCCTACTAAAGCATGAAGCATCCTCAAATTAATTGACAATTTACCGCCAAGTTCCTTGCGTTGCTTCTCACGACGGCCGATTATTGATCATTTCCTTCATGCCAAAAGTTTATCACTTGGTTTTGTCTAATTTTGATACATTTCCTAGAAAAACTGCGTCCACGGCAATACTTCTCGATTAAGCAATCACTCACTTGGAAAAATAGCGAAGTACGGCAGTACTACTAGATTCAGTGCATCTATTTAACAAATCTGAGCTAAGGCTAGAAGACAAAAGTCTTCGTAGAATCATTAGTAGGGGGTAAATGTTGAGTGGTTCTGTGGAACTTCCCCATTTGCTTAGTATATGAACCCCGCGCTACTGCGTTACACTTTCACCGGAAATTCTCATTAGGGATTCTGTGGAAGTTTGCCATGGCTAGACCACTAACATGACGCTGACCAATATGGCGGTGTAGTTCCGTATGGCATGCATGGAATTTCGGTAATATTTTCTCGTGGAGTACAAGACTCCGAACCATAAAGTTGGAAGTCAATCAGCTGACGGCCGTTATAATCGTCCTACATTAACTCTCACATCAGACATCAGACGTCAAAAAGATCATTTGATTCTTTAGCATGTTCTCCAAATCTTACCCTCCTTACTCATTTAGGGGATGACAATTCTTGGTTTCAAAGTGGGTAACGCAATAATCCGGAAAGTGGAGATATTTTTTGTTCCGCAAAATATAAAAAGCAAGCGTAGTCCATCAAATTTCCGACCATTACACTTTTACTATGAACGCAGACTTACAAGAAGCCATTGACGACATAGTGGCTCAGTTTGCCGTTGACAAGAAGTTTTTGTGCGAGGCAACAGATGCATTCAAAAAATCAATGGACGATGGTTTGCAACAAGCAGTTGCAAGCCGGGAGTACATGCCAATGATTCCTTCCTTCGTCACCTCAATCCCAACAGGAAAGGAACAAGGATTATACTTAGCAGCAGACTTAGGTGGTACCAACTTCAGAGTGTGCTCGATTAATTTAAATGGAGACCATACTTTCACTTTGAAGCAGTCAAAAACCAAGGTTCCCCAGGATTTGATGCAAGACTCCCTGGCGGAGGCTCTTTTCTCATTTTTAGCATCCAAGGTGGAGGCATTTTTGAAGGAACACCACAAGGACCAGTCAGGAAATGAGAAGCTCAAGATGGGCTTCACATTTTCGTTCCCAGTCAACCAAACTGCTCTTGGCAAGGGTCATTTAATTCGCTGGACAAAGGGTTATGATTTACCAGATGTCGTTGACAAGGACGTTGTTGAGCTCTTGCAGACGGAAATTGATAAATTGGATGTCAAAGTTGATATTGTGGCTTTAGCTAATGATACAGTTGGTACATTGTTATCCAGAGCCTATTCGAATGACTCTAGCAAGACTAATTCGCACACCGTTATTGGTGCAATCTTTGGTACTGGAACTAATGGAGCATATCTTGAATCAATTGAAAACATCAAGAAGTTGGATCCAAACGTTACATTGCCAAAAGGTGTGACTGGTATGGTCATAAATACCGAGTGGGGTTCTTTTGACAATACTTTGAAAGTGTTGCACAACACCAAGTACGACAAAATTGTGGACCACGAGACAGCTAACAAAGGTTACCATTTGTTTGAGAAAAGAATTAGTGGAATGTTCCTTGGAGAATTGTTGAGAGTGATTTTGATTGACCTCTTTGAGAATGGTCACCTTTTCCGTGGTTTGTACGAATCAAGAGGAGGATCCTTACCACACAGATTAGCAGAACCATGGCAGTTATCTTCTGAAGTATTGTCGTATTTGGAAATCGATGATTCTACGGACCTCAGAATGTCGGAACTTATTTTGGAGAATCATTTGCGTTTACCCTCGACAGCTGAAGAGAGGTTGGCAATTCAAAAGATCACTCGCACAGTTTCAAACAGAGCAGCATACCTTTCTGCAATTCCCTTAGCGGCAATTATTTCAAGGGTGAAAGATCAATACAAAGATGACAAGGACTTGGAAATTGGCTGCGACGGATCTGTCGTTGAGTTCTACCCTGGATTCCAGGACAAAATTTTAGAGGGAATTAAACTTATCGATCCATTGAAGGGAGAGAAGAAGCAGATTCACATCAGAATTGCAAAGGATGGAAGTGGTGTTGGTGCTGCATTGTGTGCCAGCGTCGCATAGGTCTTTTATGGCTTATATATGTACAACTATATTAAGAAACTGTTCTGTAAATTTTGAGCCCGGAGTATAAACTCAGTTGCCTTATGATGGGTTGCTGAATGAAGAAAACGCTCTAAGATGTATGTAGCTAGCTAGTAAACAGAAGAGCCCTTGTGGATGATTCTCGCTTGTTGTTTCGTGTTCGTGGCCACGCCCAATAGTTAGCGTTTCACAACTTTATATTCTACAGGAGTTTTTCTTGGGGTAAATCAGACGCGTTCTGACGTGGCCGGTCAGATCAAAAAATAAGTTTCAAAGAGGGAAATTTTCAGCACACTTCACAGACATGCGAGTACTCCAGCTTTTGACATACTTCGCTGGTGTTGTAACTGCGATACCTCCAGAACAATTGACAAATTGGCAATCCGATGAAGATCCAGGTCATCTTTCACTCCCGAACTTGCTCCAAATCAATGACATTTCTGACTTGGATTTAACTTGGAACGTCTTTGGTAATACTCGTTTGGACACAGGTAGGTTAATATTCGACAATAGCGGACCAGGATCAGTCTGGTCCATAGCTGGAATGGAAAATACGGCTACAGAGTGGACTGTTGAAGTGGTTTTCCGTTCAACAGGTGCAGAAAGAAGCCTGGGAAGTTCAAATGGTATTTCCTTTTGGTTGATCAACGAAGCCACATCGGATCCCCTTAGTGGTTCAAACTATGGTGGACCTCAGATTTTTGACGGATTTCAGTTTTTGCTCAACAACCGTGAACTGGAAGGGTTAAAGGTGTTCAACGGGGATGGGTCGTATGTTACGCAAAGTGATTTGGCACATTCCATCGGAAACTGTGTCTTTGGCTACCGCGATTCACAGATTCCATTCACAGTTAGAATTTCGTATTCAAGAGCTAGCAATTTGTTTAAAGTACAGGTCGACAATAACTTGTGCTTTAAAACAGACCAAATTTCAATTCCTCTTGATGCTAATGATTTCAAGTTTGGATTTTCATCTTACGTGGAACCAAACTCTCGTGAGATGATTGAGTTGTTCAAGGTGAAGGTCTGGTCGCATTTAACGCTGGACGCCATAGATGACCACGGGATTCTTTCTGATGGCACGAAGAAGGTGGTCTATAAAACAGTAACATCAGATCCAAAGGAAACCAGCGAAGCCTACGTTAAACCAGGTGTCATTAGAGAATCGTTAATGGCTAAGAGCCAAAAACAGAGAGAAGAGATTATTAGACAATTCCAAGCTCAACAGCAAGCATCAAATCCACCGACTAACGATTTACATGAAAAATTACAAGAGCAGCTTCAGAAACAGCATGTTGACTTGGGATCATCTCTTACAACGTTCACTGACCAATTAGTTCTGTTAAAGGGCGAAATTGGTAGAATAGATCAGTCATCCAAGATTCAAGAAATTCAAATGGCTCAACAGCAGCAAAAGATGGTTCTTGATGAGATCATAAGAAACATGAGAGATCTCAAAAATGAATTATCCCTGCAAAATGCGCAACTCTTAGGCTCAGTAACGAAGCTTAACGAAAAGGTGATCGGCGAAGTTAGAGATCATCAGTATGAGATGGAATCCATAGGAAAGAAGGTCGACTTGCTCATGTCGCATCATAGGGATATTCAAAGCAAGTACGATCAGCAACTGCTGCATTACGAAGAAAGAAGATCCGAAATCTCAAATATTACGAAATGGGTGCTAATTCCAATAGTCATAGGCATCATAGTAATATTTGCCATCGTCTCAAGGTTGAGACACGATATCAAGCATTCAAAATTACTTTAGGGAAATAGTTTAAGATGAACTGTTCAATTCTTATGTACTTCTAATTCTCTCACTAATCCTTGGAAATGCTCTTCCTAACTTTTGGAGGCAGGAGTGACCTTTCCATTGTAGGCTCTGGTGTGGAAGAATCATACTTGCTTGCGAGGTCTTTTACAGAAGATTTCCTCCCGAGCTGGTATGCAAACTTAGGTTGGGCGAATTCGCCAGAATCCGATGCATCTCCTCTGTCGTAGATAATGTCCTTCTTGGTTGGCTTCAGTGAAACAACCTTGCTTGGTGCAATCTTTGTCGCAGGCTTTTTATCTTCGTACAAAAGAGCATTCAACTTCTTCTTATTGGGAGAGGTTGAACGTTTGAGTGTGCTTGCAGCAGATTTCTTCGGTGAACCTGGGGGTGTGACCACACTGGCTACGGAAATAGAGTCCGCGTCGCTTAGTGACCGTGAAGTGTCCACCTGTTCTTCTGACGTGGGCTCAGCACCCTTACTTTCAGCCGTCGAGACGCTACTAGCGATTCTTGGCTTGCTGACTGCCTTTTGAAGCTTTGCTTCTAGTCTACTCTTGGACTTCTCCGAGAGCAGGGCTCTGGGAGTTATATTGCGTGAAGAAGAAACACTTCTTGAGCTGGCTCCACCATTAGTTTCGCTTTTTACTCTTGTCGAGTTTCGTCTTCTCAACTCTGTGAAAATAGTTTCCTTATGTTCAAACAAGTCGTTGATCAAATTGAACTGATGCTTGTCGTTGATAAATTGTCTCAGGGAATCCAAGGACAGAGCAAATGCATCGTATTTTGGCTTCAATATCAAGTTTCCGAACTCCTTGGACAATTTCAACTGAAGGCGTTTACTCAATTCAGGGCTCTTCGAGCCAATAATCTGAATCAAGCGATTCAAATGAGTCAAAATCAGATCTAAAGTCGCTAAATTGCACTTTGGAAGATCGATCAAGACGTTTTGTAAGCCATTTATCCTCAGCTGAGTTTTTGTTTCATCAGTGATGGGATAGTTAGAATACAATGACTTGATCAAATCATAGTAGTTGTGAGGAATAACGGAGTCTGGCAACTCCATGAAATATAACTTGAGAACATTTGTTACAACGAGAGGGTGTGCCCCTTTAAGGATCTCTTTAATTGCACCACTGTCGTTGACATCGTTCAAGGAAAACCTCAATTGATGAACTTGAGATAACTGAATTGGTTGCGTCCACAAGTTAATTCTTTCGTCATCTGTTTCAATTTCAGGGTAAACAGTATCCAAGTGAGACAAGATACTCTGCACAATAATAGGAACAACCTTCTTGTCCAATCTTGACTTCACATTCAAATCAACGCCGAATGTTTGGTTGACGTTGGATTTATAGTAGTTGTCGTAGAGGATGACATGTGGTTTGAATGAACCTGTAGCGTAGTTTTCAACTAAAAACTTCAAGTCGTTAATTGGGTTGATGGTTTCTTCGATGATCAAAAGTTCTTCACACAATGCTTTCATGGATGTGATCTTATTTGACAAACTCGACAAGAAATCAAATGTTGCCTTCTTAACGGCCTTCAACCTGTCCAACTCACACTTTTGCATGAAAGCTAAATGATCCATAATGAGTTCTTCAAATTCACATCTCAACTTGTCCACTTCACAAGTTTGGTTGAAGTATAAAACGTCTAATTGGTTCACATCGCTGAGAAGCTTTGAAAGTTGAGTCTTATCCGCAAAATCAACAGTATTGACACCAATGGCTTGCTTCATATCCTCAAAGTACTCCAGGAAATGGATCGACGCTTTGTTCCCCTGCTTCGCACCTTCTGCGTCTTCACCTTCTGGAGAATTTTCGGTTCCCAGCAACTTGGTTAATTCGAAAACAACTGGTTTCCATTGGTAGAAGAATTGGGAAGAGTTGATAAACGTCTTGGTACTCATGGAACCAATAATTCTCAAGAATCCATTTGTTATCAACCCTTGACCAAATTCCTCAGCCTTCGCAATGTTGTTGTTAAGTTGAGGGATGTTCTGCAGAAGCCACAGTGTGATCGAAGCTCCGCTAGAAACATTGTGATATGTTCCTAAAATTGGAACTTTATGTGTTTTGAGTCCAATGTTTTTGATAATGTCAATCAACAACGAGGTGATCGCTTTCCGATCGTACAATGAACCTCCAATCTCGTAAGTTTCTTCGTCTTCTTCCGGCTCCTCAGATTCGGTGGGAGGCAAAGTTTTGGCAAACTCAATGTCTTGTAATTCTTGATTCAATTCTTCCTCACTGTAGTGTGACTTAAACTCCTCCAACATTCTGCACTTGTTGAAGTACTTCTTTTGAGTCTTTTCCAATGCAGACTTGCTGCTCTTGAACTTCTTGTGCTTGTCAAAGATCACAGACTCAGAGTAGTCAACGCGTTGCTTGTGCTCTTTACACCACTGTGTAAACGGCGCTAACACTAGAGCTTTGATGTTGCCAGCAATTTGCAAGTGCTGCTCACCTTGTCTACTGAAATTCTCATTGAGCTTCTGATAAGCATTCTTGATCAGTGAAACATAATCATCGTTTGCCTGTCTTCCTGAGACTACGTTTTCAATTGCCTCAAGCTGGGTTCCATAGAGTAATTCCAGATCCATACGTTTGTTAAACAATTGCACGAAGTCTTCATTTTCACTGATGCCTTCGTACAATTGATCAAAAAGGACCTTGAAGCCCAGTTCGTAGTCGTTTGACCAGAAGCTGTCCGCAAATGACATGGTAAGTAGTGGGGATATTGTTGAAACGAACGATTCTGATCAGTTTTTTTTGTGTACGTGTTTAAGGTTGGGACGTGGCTGAACAATAAGGAGAACCGAGTATGAACTGTCCTTGGCCAAAATCCGGGTGATACTTTAATATGTAACGCCCGCCCTGTAATCTGCTCTGAAGTGGTTACACGAATACTTTTAAGTTACTACCCCCGTTATTTTTAGCCACCCTTGGATCTTCGACGGATCGTGGGATGTGGCTAAATGTAGCAACTGAATATGTCACGTGACAAATCACGTTTAATAACATGTAAAACAAAATAATTAAGCCAGCCATTTTTTTGCTGGTTTTAATTAGACTGCTCGAACTGGCAAAAAAAAGTGTGCGTATCACCACAACTTTACCAACTCCTTGCCGCATGTCAAGAGAATTCGAGTCGCCGGCAACGCCGCCTAGAGCGAGAAATAATGGTGATATCTTTGCGACTCAAGGAAAAACGCCAGAGACTCTCGTTCGTGGTATGTTACATACCCCGTTGACGGTCAAGAGAAAGCTGTATCACACCGAAAGATCACACCCTCAACAGACTCTGAGAAAGCAGAAGCAGGACCTTTTGCTTAGTCCAGAGTTCACTCCTCAGAAACACAAGAAAGACACCATTTTCCAACTACAACTGCCCAAAGTGATGAAGGCTCTTTCAAGTAAGAAGCTGACCGTTGGTAGTGGAAGGCTGCAAGGACTTCTTCCATCCATTAAAATCAGCTCTATCCTTGAACAATTACAGGAGCCCTCACTCCCATTTAGAGAAAACTCTATTCTGTGTAATCTCTTTAGAGAGATAGACTGCAGTGATAACAACATGGAGGTGGACGTTCTGACAAACATGGAACAAGACGTGGAGGAAGATTTATTAATGAACCCCCCTGCAACCCCTAAAAGGAACATAATAACTGAAGAGCTTACCAAGAACTGGCATGGAAAGTCGCGTAAGGATGACTTTACAGACAGCGAGGATGAAATGGACTACAATTTACGTTCACCTTCTCAAAAGGCGTCTGATAAGCTTCCAAATCCATTTATAGAATCGACTTCAAAAGCTCCAAAGAGGCAAACTTCAATCCTGAACCCCTTCATTTCCAACAAACCAAGCGTTGATTATAACACCCACACCGAATTGGTCAACAAGAGAACTGGAGAAAGAACTACCCGCGAACTCACGTCGAAAGAACGTGAAATTAAGCCAAAGAGACTTAATTTTGAAGGAATAATCAACCTGTCCTCACCGCCACTGCTGCCCGCTCAGAGTCAGCTCACCTCTTCCCCAACTCCATCACCGTCTACCTCGCCCTACAGTCGGAAAAGGGCAATTACAGGTGCCATCAACAAGAAGTACGTGTTGAAGAACCTCAATAACGTCATTAACATCAAACTGAAAAATGAATTAGACTTTGAGATTTTTAATGATAACGAACAGTAACTGTTCAAGATCTGGTTTTATTCTTGTGTGTATTTTAATTAAAATTGTTGACTTATTAGATCTAATTACTCTTTACGGAACTTCCTCAAGTTATCCCAACCAATGGCATTGGAGTTAGGGATCTTGATTATTTCAATCTTGTTCAAGATTTCTGGGTGTTGACTGTCAGGATAGGTGCTCACGTAACGAATGACCTTCTTGATCGCCGGAGCATCATCATTCTTATTTGCTCTGTTAATAGCTCTCAATTCCAAAGGTAACAGCTGGACAATCTCAGGGTATACCACTGGTAGCGTGAATCTATTGAGAACCTCAAGCTGTGGAGTCTCAACCGGCTTTGGTGGTTGAAGTGGAGTGTCGAGATCTTCGTCCTCCAGTTCCTCCAGGTCATCGTCACCGTCGTCATCATGTTCAGGCGAGTCGATTTTCACATCTTCACCTAGCAAATTGAAGTCATCGTCTCCGAATGGATCGTTAAATGTAGCAGCCAACAGGTCATGTCTCTTCTTTTCCTCAAGTCTTCTGGCACGTTCATCTTTCTTACGTTGCTTTTCGATCTGCTTAACATGTTTTCTCTCCACCTTCATTCTTTGATCTTCAGCACGTCTCAGCAACTTCTCTTTCCTCTGGGCTTCCTTAATTCTCCAGTTCTTCATGTCCTCCACGAACTTTTGGCTTGCAGTCACTTCTCTGTGCTCTTCCGCAAGGGCATATTCTTGTTCATAGTCGACCATCTTGAAGTCATAGTAGGCCTTCCAGGTATCCTCGGCAATCGTTCTATACGTGTTGACGAGCAAATTAAACAGCAAGTTATTGTGCAACATTTCCACGTTCTCGAAGTCAACTGTCAGTCTCTTTTGTGCATACAAGACGGAATCCCAGTGCAGTTTGTGGAACTCATCATACACTAAACCCTTCAAGTTCCGCGATGTACGAGCTATTGTATCAATCTCCTTCAACTGTGAAGGACCTTTATGTAAGGTTGTAATGTCTTTGGTAGTTGTTGGGATCCTGTTGATTCTGTTCAACAATGCTGCATCTTTGTAATTTCCACTACCAGGTCCACGATAACTTTTCGTGTAGAGGTACTTCGAGTGGTTGTAAGGATCGCTATCACTGCTGGACACCAATTGCTGTACATTCTTCGATAACTTGGTCTCACTCTTGATTTGCGTTACCGGCGTTGGCGCATCCAGTGAGGTAGAGGTGCCAGGTTGAGACTGCACTCCTCCCACTATAGAGTTCGCTCCGCTTGCACTCACAGAAGCAGGAAGTTGCACGTGACTGGTAAGGTTGTAGTTAGGAATCTTACAGATATGGTTCACGTTGAATTCTTGGAAATATCCCTGGCCTGGAATCAAAGATTCTGCCAACTCGATGGAGTTAGGGTCCACATCTATGTTGTGCTTCTTCGCTTTCTTATATCTTTTGCGCCTAGGCTCATCCTCGTTATCTGGCTCTTGAGTGTCCAACTCAATCAACTCCTCATAAACATCATTATCTCGGGCAATCAAGTCACGCTCAGTGTAACTCAACTTGTTGTTTGGCAAGTACTTGTACGAGTTCGGGAGTGTTTTGTAGTAGCTGAGCTTCGAAGAATTGGTCAACGAATTGAACAGCGCGTGCGACTGTTGCATAGGAATTGCAAACTGTGGAAAAACCTGTCCCACAGTAACTGTTTCCCTGTTAGCTTCATCCTTGACCTCGGTTTGAGCGGTGGGTTGACTTGCCCCTGTAGAGTCCTCCAGCGGGATAGTCAAAGCGATCTCTTCTGCGCTCTCAGCATAGAATATATCCTTGTTGGATATCACCGCGTACAACTTTTCAATGGAAATGTAGAAATGGCCGCACAGGTTGTCGGTAATCAAACCCTCCTGAAGTAGCCATTCATTGAGCTTATTGGTAGACGTCTTGAAATCCTTTCTCGTAAGCACGGAATTCTTGACAATTCTGTTGATTAACTGATATGATGACGGGAAGTTCCACAGTTGACTCAAATCCTTGACCAAGACCTCCCATTCTGTATCTTGCTTAAAAAGGTTAACTCCAATATCACCCCAGCGTGGAGTCGATCCATCAGGTTCCTGAAAATGTATCTCCTTCTTTTCTACGGAGTCAGACACTCTCAACCTCTTGCTCGCTATGTAGACGCTCATACGTGGTGGTCCTTATGTGTTTTGTTTTTCAAATCTAAGACACGACATTTCGTGAGACATTTAGAGCGACGACATTGCAGTCCAGTATTTCGGGCATTTAAGTTTTGCTACTCCGCAAGGACCGTTATTAAGTGCTGCTACATATTCATATCCCCTTAACTGATAGCGGGGTGCTAAGAGATCTATATGTAATCAATACCCAACAGATTGCGGAGTTACAAAATTTCTATATACACTCGATCGGCAGGACTACAAGGGTCGGCACTATACTCCAGATTACGTAATACTGTGGAGTACCATGTGATAACCAACCCAAGACTAAACCGACACCAAGGGGCGTTTACCGGCTACATTGGCGTTAGAGAAGCAAGCACAATGAATCAGGGTTCAGAAACTCCTCGTTTTTACTCCTCTTTCTGTTCCAGTAGACCTATCTTTGACATAGTTGAGCACTCAATCTCGGCAATTGAAAAATTGACCGTTACCAAGCTATTGGTCCCAATTCGTTGAAGAGACGAAGCCAGGACCTAGATACGGCCTATACGAACCCTTTACTAGAGTGCGATCTCTACCCACATTTCGTTGTCCGTTTCTTTTCAACGCTCGGACTTTCACAGCACATTTGAAAGGTTCTACAGCCGAGGAAAAACTACCCCACTCGTTTTTACTCCATATATAATTCTCGCATGCCTTGTGGAAATTTATCTATTGCTTAAACATGGCTGAAGGTGAAATTTTATACGAAGTTAGAGACAGAGTTGTCGTCATCACTTTGAATGCTCCAGAGAAGCTCAACGCTTTGGACTTCGAGGGTTACCTCGAGTTGGCCAAGTACGTTGAGGCTGCTGACCAGGAGGAGGGTACTATCCTTACCTTGATCCAGGCCACTGGTCGTTTCTTCTCTGCTGGTGCCAACATTGGTGGTGGTGCACTTACCAAGGACACCCTGGAGTTGTTCTCCCACAAGTACTGGGTTCAGAACTTCGTTGGTAGAAACACCTACGTTACCGATGTGTTCCACAACCACTCCAAGATTTTGGCTGCTGCTGTCAATGGTCCAGTCATTGGTTTGAGTACTGCTCTCCTTGCCTTGTGTGACTTGATCTACGTCAAGGACTTGGCCAAGTTCTACATGTTGGCCCCATTTGCCAACTTGGGTTTGGTTGCTGAGGGTGCCTCCAGTGCCACTTTGTTCCTCAGATTGGGCTGGTCCAAATCTGCTGAGGCTCTCTTGTTGGCTAAGCCAATCCTGGGTAAGGACTTGAACAACTTGGGATTTGTCAACAAGTCCTACGATGGTCAATTCGAGAAGACTGACGATTTCAATGCTCAAGTCCTCAAGGAGTTGGTCGAGGCTTTCAAGGACTTGCACGAGGATTCTATCATTCAGAACAAGGCTTTGTTGAAGTACAACAGAGACCAGTTCATCACCAGTGCCAACTCTAGAGAGGCTGTCAGAGGTTTCTACAAGTGGATCGAGGGTGCTCCACAGACTAGATTCGCTCAGCTTCTTCAGAAGGAGATCAAGCACAAGATTTAGAGTATCTTAAGAATATACGTATATTATCATGAGTGTAGTATCAATGTAGACTTTTTTGGCGAAGGTTGATGTTCGATAAGTAATTGATTATAATGAAAATGTAAATTTCCCCATATCATTTTTCAAAAACCATCACAACATGAGTTTTAATCTACCAAACCCCAGTTTGTTGGGTATTCTACTTGTGATATCGACCCATTCCGGTCCTCAATTGGTTCTAAGCTATCCCAAGAACCTTTCGAAAGAAGCTTCACTGTCGTCTGGCGAAGAATCTGAGGACGAAAATGAGTACTTTGAAGGACGTGAAGATTCGTACGGTCTTCAACACGCAAAGGACTATAATCTAGACAACGATCACCAGGAATGGGACAGTAACCATTCAAACTACTACATGGGAACTCGAAAGGACTTGATACTGTTTTTGGACGACCAAGAGCGTAGCCGAAAGAAGGCATATGAACCATCAGCGGCTACTGCAACAGAAATAGGACCTTCAGTGACGAAGGTGAATAGTAGACCACTGATATCATCGTCTCACAACCAGGAAGAAGTGCGAACAATATTCGGAATGGAGCCGGCATATCTTTGCGAGATGTTGGCACCACCCAAGAAGATGTGCAATTCTAGATTCGAGTTGATGATAGACGACAAGGTTTTCCTTGGTTTACCAATGCACAAATATGACAACGGTGAATGGAGAATGAGCCACCATGGAACCAGCAGGGCAGAGGAGCGGAGTAAGAAGTCTAAGAAACTGAAGAAGAAAGCAAAGGAAGAAAATGGCGATGATGAAGAAGAGGCTAGCGGATCCGAACAACACAAAAGTAATATGTCGATGTTCCACTTGGTTTTCATCATGAACCCTCCAACTGTGGAGTTTAACTACCGGATAGATGATATGTTTCACTATGTCACTTCTAGAGTTTCTCTTGCACTCAGATACGAACAACAGAAGAATGACTATGTTTCGAAGCAAGCGCGGTTGATTTTAACACTCAAAGAGCAGTACAAGAACCGCTCAGAGTTGGTGTATCAACTCTCGCAGCAGTCACAGTTGTATAAAATGGTATCGCTGTGTTATCACTCGATCTCGTCATCCAAGATTGCAAATCTTAACATCAACAACAAAATGCGCTCCTTCCAAATCCCAATCAAGACAGAATTCCTGAACCTACCAGAAACTTCCGTGCCATACATACCGGGCTCGCATATTTCATCGACATTGAGTTTCCTTGGTGCCACCGGCTTGGTGAACATGGGTGAAAGCACTCGGTATGGACACACTGCCGATTCATTGAGAAGACTGGCCGATGCTGACCAGGATTCAAACGAAACTTCGGTTTCTGATGACTTGGTGTACTTTGCACTCATGCTTTTGGATGATCCTGAGACCATCATCAAGGACATTAAAGCAGAATCGGATAGCATGGTGGCCATGTTTATCAGATCCATAAAGCCTACAGAATCGCTTCATAAACTTTCCACTAGGAATGATTCTATTCCTATCCTGAAGATCCAGTCATTCGCCTTACATTTGATATACTGGAGACGAGCTAGAGTGATCCAGCCTTTGAGTACTAGATGTACTTACATAGTTTCACCAATGGCGCCGATCAGTTTGAAAATGTTTGAGGACATAAAGAAGTTTAAAAACAACTATCCATCACTTCCATCATTGCCTCAGTTCCTCAAGTTGTTGAGTCCTCAGCTGAAAAAACCCCAGCAATTCGCAGCAATTGTACCTTCCAAGGACCATAAGGACATATATCTCGAAGCTTTGAGCTGGTTGGTAAGGCATGGATATGTTACTCAGCTTCTCACGTTCATTTGGCTAAAGGTGTCTCGAAAAGTCAAGATGAAAGTTGAAGAAGAGTTGGAGAATGAATCACAGAAGAAAAAGTCAGGTATCAACAAGCAAATTAGCGTGGGAACTGACAACACTTCCAAAAAGCAGTCGTCTAATCAGATTAATTCTTCACTGCAGACTCCGGTAGTTCTGCAAGCTGGTGCAAGTCTCTCAAGAAACCACAGCATCAAAGTTACCAAGGCAATGGCAGGAAACAATCCTGTGAGTAGCTCACCAACTCAATTGAACACGCTTTTGTCACACATAAAGCTCGAAGATGACGACGATACCATCTTGTCTGACCCTGCAAGAGCTACTACTTTAGAGAGAAGATGGATCAACAGGATCATTTCTGACGAGTGCAATTTATCCAACGAATTGATCTCAATCTTCTACAAGCTCTTGAAATATATGAATGGAAAACTTCCTCTAGAGTTGTTTTTGTTGAAGGAGAACATTTCCAGAACAGAATTGAGAAAGCTACTCTACGCCATAGAAGATCACATCATCTCTGTTAGGCACTGGTAACATAGACTTTAGCATCATTAATCTACATTACGAAATATGAATTCTTTATTGTACAATATTAATACAAGCCTAATTAAAGGCATCATCTCTATCTGCTTCAACCCCTTCAATTTGGTTGAACGACATGAAGTGCACAGGACGATGTTCCTCGCTGTAGAAGCCTGCTGGTAAGCCAACCTTCAAGTCGTACGCGGCATTCCGGTTCCACACAGATCCCAAGAAGAAGTAGTTCCAAATACCATCTTCTGGTATCAAGAATCCACCGGAAATCCTATCCGACAACAATAACTGTCCCTTTTTACTGAAATCAGTACTGAATCCTTCAGGAGCTGGATTTACGTAATCTTCGTTCGTCCTTCCCCATTCAAAACCTTCTTTAGAGAGCTCAAAAGCTGAAAGCGAAACTGAACCCGGAGTGTATGCAAGGGTTAAAGATACAAAGTTCTCAGGGTACTCCTCCTGGAACTTCGACTGTACGGTCACTTCATTAGCTGACAAGAACGTCTCTTCATTTGACTGTGAATGAATCCATCCAAGAAGCTCAAGACCTTCCAAAGGACCGTCTTGCTCAATCTTGGGCAAATCACGCGGGAAGTCGATGGAGTTTGGTTTACCCAACTGTGGGACAAGTGCGATATACACAATCTCCTTGACCTCATTATTGTCGCGTGGAGACTTACCGTAAATGAAACCACCCACTTGAATTCTCAAATCCGAAATTTGAATGAACTTCTTGAGTAAGTTTTGTGGGATCACATATGTGAAGGAACCATCGTCAACAAAATCGTTGGATGAAACATAGATATTTTTAGCACGCAAGTGCAAATTGTTAGATGCAATCGCCCTATTTCTCCACTCGCTCTTAGAAGAGAAAGTCAGCTGCTCGTAATTACTGGTGGTAACAGTAGTGATTTCTTCACCATGGACATTGGTTGTAGTGGCTTTCACCGCTGTCAAACTCTTATTTTCGTGCTCCTCAGGTTTATTCTCAATATCTGCGATCTCCTGTCTCTTAGCAGAAGGTGCCTTGATTTCCTGACCCAATATCAAATCACGAATCTCCGATTGTGTCAAAGATTGAATGTTGACGTTGTGTTTCTTAGCATAGTCTGACAAAATCACATCTCTCAATTGTGCTTCCACATCAATCCACTGCTCGTCTGATAATGTTGGCCAAATGTGATGGTCTTGAGTGACAACCGATGGGTCTGGTCTCAAAATAAGGTTTGTTCTGTCTGGATTGACACCAAGTGCCCTGAAGAGTAAAATGATTCTGGAAAACGCAGTGTAAGGAGAAATACTCGATAACCAGTCATCGTACAAATTGAAGAGAACCATCTGAGGCTCCTTTGCCTTCAACACGACATCTGCTAACTTGTCAACCTTCATAGCCAGTGCAAATGGAAGATGAAGTTCAGATGAACGGATCGAGATGTTGGGGAAATCCAACATGTGAACTTCCAATGGGTCCACAATTCCCTTTCTCGTTACAATCAACTGTTTTGGCTGCTCTTCACGAGGAAGGGAGCGAACCAACGCTGTCACTTCCTCGGCAGTCTTCCACTTTGCCAATTGTCCTAGACGCTTTTGGCCTGCCCAAACCGAGGTGTGAATCACCTTCAAGAACAACTGACCCGACTTTGGATTCAAAATGAAGACAGCACCATTGATGGGTTTGGTGGTCAAGTTACCTTCAAACGTCTTGTGAACCGTGACTCTGTACACGTTTGTATCATCAATGAAAAGCTGTGTCTCATTGTTGAACAACTCTGCATAGTTGTTGGAGTTCAAAAGTGCTTCTTGTGGCTGCGATTGGTACAATTGCAATCCTTTACGAACACGTTCGCGCAAAACGTAGAGGGCGGGGTTTGCTTTCATGATCTCTTTCATGGCGTTCTGCATCAATTGCTTCAAGCCAGGGAACCAATTTCCGTAAACTTCATACATGTTGTAGGCAAGATCAATCGCAATGATTATACCTGTTGGAGAAGGATAACTACTACTGTTGTCAGTAGTGTAGTCCAAGAACTTTGCTCTCGCGTATCTTCCAATATCGTGGGAGTCATAGTCACCATATCTCAATTGAACGTCAACCCAGAACTTGTTGGTTCCTATGTCCATCGTATCGTTCTTGTCGTAGAGTAAAGATGGACGGGAAACATTCCACTTGTAGGTTGGAGACAACACAATGTCTGCACAAGAAGAATTCATCTTGTAAGACTTTCTTGGATGAATAGCCTGCTTCTCAACACTGTCAATCTGCAAAACTTCCAACTCCTTGTCTAAAACCTGACACACATCCTGAACAATAGACTCATGGATCTTCTGCCACAAGTGCGCTCTGAAAATTTGAATCAATGAGATCTTCAAAGTAGGAATCTTTCCATGAAGGAAAATACCAGTAAGATCTAACTGCACTAAGAAACCAACGTACACATTCGCACGATTAATAGTCGGAGACCACCATAAGGTAAATCTTCTGTTTGGAATCTGCGACAATCCAGAACGCTGTGCATTTGTCAATTTCTTAAACTTCAAAGAGTCTTCAAAACCAGAAGCCTTCTCCCAGAAAAGTCCTTCCCAAGAGTCGAAACCGGTACCACGAAACAAGGTGTGTTCCAAAATGGTTTCAATACCACCAAGGGCTTGGATCACATCCGCTCTGTACGCATTGAGATTCCACAACTTTCCATCGTGATGGTTCAGGGTCCACCAGAACGGGTTGAATCTTGCAAGAGAGAACTGTTTGAACTCGCGCCTGATACGATGTCCCTTGTCATATGCGAGAGTCTGTCTGTCCTTTTGGAACAACGTCGAGATACGAGGAATACCACGATCCCAGCTCAGTTCCATGTCTTCAAAAGTCAATCTGCGATTCTGTTCCATTGCCTCTTGTCTTTTAATGGCATATTCTGCCCAAACACGTTGCGAATCCAAAAACTCATTCTCCCAAGTAGTGATGTATCTGTAGATCGTAGGAATGGTCTTGTTATCCATATGCGTCATACCTGCACGGAAGTGTGTGATACCAGTATCTGTTTGCTTCGACCACCGCAAATCTGAAGCAGGGATTAAAATGTGCAGCGCACTGAGCATACCCAAACCTCCCAACTCCTTCGGAGTATAAAACACCGCAGGCGGGAAACGTGTGGGCATCTTGGAGTTGAGTCCCATCTTGACTCTATTCTGAATCTTCGTCTCGCACTTGACCAAAACGTCCAATAGTCTCTCTGTGGAAACTGCAGCTTCTCTAAAGTATGCGAAGAGCGCAATCAACGCAGTGTTCCACTTCGAGGCAACCTTCGTAAAGGTAGTGGACCCCGAAGACATCAATATCTGTCGGATACGGTTGCTAAAACGATCAATTTCATCCTGTGATACTTGCAAATACGCTTGTGCGGTACGCTCCTTGGTCTGATAATCCACCAAGTCCCAAACACCTTCGGAAGACGAGAGCTCCTTCGCACGAATCTTTGGAAGAACACGAACCTCAAAGCCACACATCGAAAAGAGAAGGTTAGGGTTATCCTTCGAGTACACACTGGCATAAGTCTGATCCCATACCAAAGAAGTCATCGACTGAGGAATACGAGACGCGATCTCCCAGAAAACTGCACGTCCAAGATTAACGTCGTTTCTCACAAGACGCATACGAGAGTCTCGTGGCCAACATCTGTGATTATTGTAGCCAACAATGTTCTCGAAATTGGGATCAGGATTCTCTGCAAGGTAGTCATGTACGAGCGACGTCGCCTCTTCATGCGAGAATCTGAACAAGATGTGAATCTTGTCCGTGTATCTAGAGTATAGTCTGATTGGACTTGCAGTCTCAGTCTCAACATCTCTGTATTGGAGGAATGCATTTGGTTGAGATGGCAGACCTGCGATCTCATTGGCCCTGTCGAAACCCAAAATGAGCAAATCAAGAACCAAACCGTAGTACTGGTAGATGAACGACGCAAATTGCAAACCGCGAACCATACCATATTGGTTAACGTGGTTCATATCCTTGTAGGAAAGATTCACGTTGTTTTTCGACAGCATGTAGTCTGCAATATTAGGGTCCACAACCAAGCGCAACAACCTGTTGAGCATCGTGAAGTCGATCTTATCAGTGAACTTGTTGAGGTTGGTTTCCAACATCACATTACATTCTCCTTCATCGGTTTTCCAAACGTTTTGCAAGTTGTTAATACCCTGAGACCACTTGTACACCAAAAGTGGTGGTATCTCATCGTCGGCAGGTTTCACCCACAGCGGGAAGAGCTTGCGCTTGTCAGCTTCATACCACAAGTACTGGTCGAGGTATGCATCTGTGATCTTTTCCAAAGGATCCACGGCATACGTAGGTACCAAGTGACTGTAATAGTCCATCAACTCAAGTCCTGCTTCCTTGAAAATACGTTGCGTAAGAAGGAACTTCTTGACACGCGCAAGACACTCGTGTGGATTATCATAGGCTTGTTCAATCAACGCTAACTCTTCACGTTGTGCGGAGTTCAAACGCGAATTTGCGTTGTAGCTTTCCTTCAAACCCTCCAAAGCAAGCACAAGCAACTTGGTGTCGTGCTTGTATGTCAATGGTGGAAATGGAATAGGACTGAATTTCCTCGACTCCAACCATTTGACCATAGTCTGGAAAATAGTCACAGCCTCTGTTGGGCTCACATACGGTCCATCCTTTGCAAACTGCTGCTGGCGATCTTGTTCATTCTTGATCCAAAGTCTTGTGAGTCTACCCAAGTTCTTGCGTGCAACAGTCTTTTCCACAGTAGTACCGCGCTGGATTCTTTCACGGTTATAGTGTGCTACACTAATCCATCCGTCGGCCTTCGCCTGGATGTATCTTTCTATCATTTTCTCAATTGGAGCAGGCAATCCAGGAACTTTCCACGGAATATTCGCCTTCCAGCACCGCCATGCCTCACTGAGATGTTGTAAGATCACCTTCAGCTTGTTTTGTTTGAGTCCATCGGGAATCATATCGAGAATGTCGTGCATCACTTGCGCACGAAGTTCCAAGTCGTAGTAAGAGTCCACACGCTGCTTTGTAATCGTCTTCACGACGTCATTGCTACGGCGACCTTCAAATTGACGAGCGAGCAAATTACCCAACCAACGCTCGAGAAGCGGAATGATACCACGAAGGAAAAAGAGCCACACACGCCATGCTGGTTGCCAGAATCCACATCCTGGACCTTTTCCTATCACTTCGTTGAATCTCGCGTAAACCAAATGCTTCAAGTCCTTACAAGCACGGATCTGGTGCATCACCTTATACTTGTAACGGTAGATACCCGTCAACTGGCCCAAGTGATTCAAAACGTAGTAGAGACCGTCTGCGAGTTGGTAAGCGTCAACGTTTCCTAACCTATACTGCACATGTGAATCGACCACGATCTTGATTGCGCGAAGAAGCTCACGAATCAAGTGGAATGCATTTCCAAAGCGCGACTTCTTCCGCTCCTTGGTGGTGAGTGTCTTCGTGGGCTTCAAGTTGAAGTTATAGTCCAAGTGGAGGTACGTTAACCCTTTTTTATGGATGAGTAAGTTCAACATGTTGAACCCTTGCTGACACACTTGCAAACCTGCCTCAACCCAGTCGATCTGTGTCTGTTGGAAGTACTTGGTAGCCTTGAGGGTTTTGAGGAGCGAAGCCCCTCTGTGCTTGCGTGTGCGCTTAGTTTTGCGCAATTCGTTCATCACGTGTGTTTTCAAGAGTTTCTGGTGGGAAATACGGGTTTTGATGTTGGTTCCGCGAGGTGCTCTGCTGTGATGCCACTTCACAAGCGACACATCCTGAGCACGCACAGTCCTACCACTGCTCTTGTTGAAGGGATAAGGTGCCTGGAGGAGATCAAGGGCAACGTCTGTACCTGAAGGTGCAAGATCCAACGATGACATGAGAGGTTGTATAGAGATTTCCTTCACTTCAGATGTCTCAATAGAACTCTTTGGGCGCTTTTCTCCAATTCCAACGTATCCTGCTCTTTGTTTTCCATTATGACCATTCTCCTTTTCATATTTTCCAGTCTTGTAGTACTTGTTCTTTCCAAAGGTCGAGTAGCTTTTCTGCTTGCGCTTCTCAGGGAACTTACTCAAGTGCGCCTCCTTCACAAACGAGTTATACAAGTACGGAAATGCAACACGGTACTCTGTTTTTATAGGGTTCCGGAAGATTATCCTGTCAATGGCGTTGAATTCCGTAAAGTCCTCAGCCTCTGGGTTGTTTGTTTTATCTTTGAACAACGGCTCAAACTTGGGTCCTCCTGGTAACGCCACATTGAGCGCCTTTGCTGTGAAAAATGCTTCCTTGTCAAAGAGGTAACCTCCTTCGGCTGAATCGAAGACCCTAGCCATCGAGTACAATGCTGCCATCTGCTTGTAGTCCAAGTTCCACTTTCTGTACGATCTTCCAACCTCTTCCACGAGAGGCTTTTCGTCATATAAGAAGTCGGAGACCTCATCGCTCAACGCTGTGGGCTCGACTTGGATCGCGTCCATGTCCTCAGACTCCTCCAAGTTCTCGATCCAGTCTACCGGAGGCTCCTCGTCGTCCATTGGAGGAAACACCATGCGCTTGAAGTGCTTTCTATCGCGTTTTTCGCGGCGCATCATGACCCATGCGCTTGCCCATTGCGCTGCGTACACGGGCTCGATGACACGCGGAATTTCATCCACGAATGTGATGGCACCACTAACGTGGTAGAGCACGCGGACCTCACGCGACAGCTCCCATGGCTGTGGCATGTTTTCAAGAAGCTTGAGCAATGCGTGTGGGAGGTACTTAAGCAGCGCAAGATACGCCTTTTTGTCAGTTGCAACCTTACGCAGCAGAGGATCTCCATGTGAGCGCATGATACGACGAAGATGCTCGGGCGGCATCATTGGTTTCTGAGCCACAACAAGCGTTTTGCGCTTGGCCACCTGTTTTCGCAGTTGTATCCAGCGCTTCTTGCGGTTTTGGAGTTCATCATCGGCGGGTCGTTTTAAAGATGTGATAGATTGGGCAGATGGAGGGCCAGGTAACGGAGGACCGGGCAATTTAGGTGGTGCCGGTGGTCTAGATGATGCTCTCGAAGCTCCTGGTGGTGGAGGTGATGGTCTATGTTGCTGTGGTCTATGTTGTGGTGGTGGTGGTCTCGATGAGCCTGGTGGAGGAGGCACTCGCGAAGGTGCTGATCCTGTAGATGCTGGTGCTGATGCTGGTGCCGATCCATTCGTGCCATTTCTGCTACGTGGAGGAGGTGGTGGCGGTATTCCTCGCTTGTTTGGAGGTGGTGGCGGTGGTATCTTTCCCATGGTCCAAGCGAAGAGGAATGGAAAAATGAAATGTAGAAAAGAGAATAATTTGGTTAGATGATTATTGAAGGTGATTGTAAGAAGAGGTGATTTATTTGTGATGAAGACTATTGAACGTGATATAATGGCGCTAATAAGTGATTGTGAGATAATTGATGATTGGTAATATTGATGAAGATCATAATGATTGAAAGTGATGGATGATAATGGTGAGATGATATAAATGATGAAGATAGGTGATATAAATGAAGATGATAGGAAGGTGATATAAATGATGGATGATAATGGTGATGGTAGACATTATCAGTCATAATTTGACATTGATAAGATTTTGGTGATAACAATGACCTATGATTATGAACTTTATCGATCTACTAAAATCCCATCCTTTTCAGGTTTCTGTTCGTTGAATCATTTCTTATAAATCCGTTTTTTATTGCAACAACTTTGAACTGTCCAATTATCTACCCCTATATCCTCAATTTTGGTCATACATTCTCTATATCATCTCCTACCACATTCTCTATTCCATATATAAACCATACCATATCCCATGCTCTCTATAATTCTTCACCCTCCCACTCTTTTCTATTTAACCCTCCACTTTTCGTTCTCCACATTTTTATCTTTATGAACTCCACCAACTCCACCACCGGACGCTACGCGCTCGTCACACAGCTCATCGAAGCCGTGGCCGAGCAGTCGGAGCACCTGTCGCTCCTGTGGTACCGCTTGGGCCGCATTTGCATGTACTTTTGCCTGTCATACGGAGTGGCATGTCTCCTCATGGCTCTCGTCCTCAACCGCACACTTGTCATTGCTCTGACAAACAGCCTACGTCTCCAGCAGCTCCGTGCACGTGGAATAGCTCCGCTGGAATCCAAGCGTGCGCTTTTGCGCACATTGAGCGTGTTGGCCTTCCGCTCTGGAATCCTCCTCCAATTGGCTTACAACTTGTACAACATCTGTGTGGCATTGAACATACACTCGCATCTCTCAACAACACATCCCGGATGGATCGGACGCCTCCTTCCAGACCTGCTCTTTGCCTACGACGTCGACGACCATGCGTCGTCGCGCTACATGGCCACTCCAAGACGCCAAGTCATGATCGGCCCCACTACGGACATGAACTGGCCGATTTTCCTCAACGTTTGCTTGCTGTTGTTTGTCGAGAGCTTTGTACTGGTAATACAGGGGAAGCAGCCCTTCACAGAAACAGGTATCTCGATGTTTGAGCTCTCGATGATGTTCCAGGAGTTCAGTGGAGGTGCAGGTCTTTTCTTGGGTAGGTTCAAAAATCCCGACACCATCGCAAATCCAAACTACTACTACAGTAGACCCACAGAACAGGTCCTCGTCATCAGTGCATTGCTGCTCTTGTCTCATATGAATGTGCACATCTGTGCTGTTCTCAATGAAAATCGGTACCGCCTTATCCCTCTGACTATCCTTGGACTCTCATTACTTGCGTACTTTGCATCCAATATCTGGAACGGCACAACGCTTGATCTCCCACTCATACTCATTGCAACTGTGATTCCTCAGCTTGTCATAGTGGGTGTGATTCTCGTGTGTGTGGGTATCTTTGCTGCGGCGATGGTGTTCAACGGAGACTTGCGTGACCCCAGTCTTCTGGGACTTCTCACGCAAGAAGATGTCCAGCTCTTCGGCTGGAACGACGACTTCTACACCGCGTTGATTAACTTGGGCACGTTGGCGATTCTGCTGGCGGGCAAGTCCAGCTACACCAAGGAAATCAGTGCGATTACCTTGAATTCTGCGACGTGGGTTGACGCTAAGAGGGGATACGACAACTTCATCACACGTCCTATAGACGACGAAGACGACGACGATGAACCCAACAAGCTTGCAAAGAAATACCGCGGACTCCGTGAGGTTGCAGGACAATTCGGAGAGCTTATCCAAAGTCTCGTGCTCAATGTGTTTTCGAGAAATCGTCCTCGTCAAATCCCCAGCTTCCTTGCTAAGTACTCTGTGTCAGCCAAGGCTCCACTCGTAAGCTTGAAAGAGCTCAGCATCGAGGAGGTGGGCAGCCAGTACGCGCAGTTGTTGGCGGGGTCTGATTTGGAGGAGGTTGATGAATCAGGCGACTACATGGAGGTCCTAGACCTTCAAGTGAGAGAAGAGGACGACATCTCATCGGAGGCGGATTACTCGGAGATTGAATCCGAAGCGGAAAACACCATGACGGAGCTCTTGGACGCGAGCGACTTCGTGGATTTGATAACGTCGCCGAGCATGGCGGTGTTGAAGCACCGCATGGCGTCGGAGCGCCGCATCACGCGGTCGGTGTTCAAGCGCGCAGACAGCGAGTCGACGAAACTCCTGCAGGTAATTGAGAACCGGAGGGATGAGGGTGAATTTGACTCCAAGTTCGACTGCGTCATCTGCCACTGCAACACGCGCGAGATCATCACGTGGCCGTGCAAGTGCTTTGCGATATGTGAGGCGTGCCGGATCACGTTGGTTGCAAAGGGAATTGAGGGGTGTGTTTGTTGCAGGCGAGAGGTTGAGGGGGTTAGCAAGGTGTTTATACCATAGGGGTAATTGGAAGAGGTAGATTGGAATTGACTATTGGAAGAGATGTGGAGATTGGAATTGATATTGGCAGAATTGACTATTGGCAGAAATTTCAATATTCCCAGAAATAACCTTCATATTCCTTTAATTCCCAGAACTTCCAACATTTTCCGCTTCCTCAGGACTTCTCCAGGTATAAGGAAGAATTGCAGGTGGCTAGAATTACAGGTGGCAAATCTAATACGATTTTATATAAGCGCATCGAAGATCACGGCGTTTGATGCGAGGGGACGGAGTTGCTATTTTAGCTAGGTTAAGGTTTATTTGATACATGATGGCAGTGGCAGTGTTTGTCTTGGCATGTGGAGATAGAACGTAGGATAATCCGGGCAAAATAATAGACTATATTGAAGGTCTCCTATTATGCTCTTCTATTCTCTATACTCATTCTCTATCTCTTTTCTATCTCTTCTCATCTCTACTCATCTCTACTCCTCTCTACTCATCTCTACTCATCTCTACTCATCTCTAATCTTTACGCATTCACTGGGCTCCTATCGTTATTCTGACACTTCCACTCACTTGACATTTCCATCTATTTATGGACCCTGACGTAATCACGGCAGGCTGTGCCACGGCTAGCCGAACCGAATAAGGTTGATCTGAAAAGAAATTGGAAGTCAATAGGAGAAGATAAGAGGAAAGCAGGCCACTGCAAAGGTAAAAACTGCTGTACAAAACCGAAGTTAAAATATTCCCAGCAACACTGCTGAAAATACGGCTTTAAAATATACCCTTGATACTGCTGATAATTTAACAATGCTGAAAATATACCTAGCAATCCTTCCCGTGAACGCTTCCTAAGCCCCATTCCGAAATAACCACCACACATGTGTCGATGGGGGTTCCGATGGCACACCCACCGGCGCGTTTATCACGGTGAGCGATCCGCTCTGCCCCGTCTCTACACCCCAATACTCCTATCTCCTATAATTTGTCATCTCGCATGCTCCTCGGCTAGCTTTTTCTAAGTTTTCTCCAAAGTATGACAATTTACGCGTTTTAGCAAAAGTAGTCCGTAAATTCGCCGCCAGAACACTAGAGCCGCCGCCATTGCACTTCGCCCACCCCTCGGTGTTCTTTGTTTATATTCGGCTCGTATTCGCGTACACTTCCACAACGACGGCTCTCTCGTGACTTTTCTGAAATTCCGCGGAGGAAAAAAAACCAAACAGCACCATGGCCATTACTGTCGACTCTGCCGTGAAGAGTGCGTTTCCAACCGCATCTGCCTTGCCACAGGCATGGGACTTGATCGTGGAGTCCCTCTCCGACAACTTCCTCACATATTTGAACTCTTTGGAGAAGTTGCCGGGTGGCCAGATCATCCTTCGCTACATCAAGCTGTCGTACCAAAACGACCCCGTGCGCTCGCTCTTTGAGTTTGCGCTCTTTCTCTTCGCCGTCAAGTACTTCCTTTCGCTGAAGAAGAAGGAGAACAAGAACGACCTCGTCAAATTCCTGAAGAAGGAAGTCGACGAGTTGTGCGCAGAGTGGGAACCGGAACCTCTCATCGACGACATCTCGCCACTCGAGCACTGGCAGTTGAAAACAATCCCCACCATCGTGGGCTGCAACGGTATCCACGTCGAATTGGAGGGCCACGAAGGTAAGGTCACAAACTTGGCCTCAAACGACTTCTTGGGCTTGAATGAAGACCCTACTATAAGACAGGCGGCACGTGACTCCATGAGTACTGCTGGTGTTGGAGCTTGTGGCCCACCAAACTTTTATGGTACCCAGGACGTGCACGTGCGTCTTGAAGAGGACTTGGCACGCTACTTGGACACCGAGCGTGCGATTTTGTATGGCCAGGACTTTGTCACCGCAAGTTCTGTCATCCCTGCATTTTTGAAGAGAGGTGATTTGTGTGTGGTGGACTCGGGAGTCAGCTTGGCGATCCAGAAAGCTCTTGTTGTGTCTCGTTGTGACATCGAATGGTACGACCACAATGACGGGGAGCACTTGGAGAAGATTTTGACCGAGCTCAAGCCTGTTTTGGACAAGCAAAAGCCTCTTAGAAGACGTTTCATCATCACTGAGAGTATCTTCTCATCCACCGGAGATGTCGTCAACTTACCGAAGATCGTGGAGTTGAAGAACAAGTTCAAGTACCGTTTGTTCTTGGACGAGAGCTTGGCTATCGGTGTCTTGGGTGCTACCGGTAAGGGTGCTGCTGAGCACTTTGGTATCCCAAGATCGGAAATCGCCATCACCATCGGATCCATGGCTTATTCCTTCGCTTCTTCCGGAGGTTTTTGCGTGGGTGTCGAACCAATGGTGCACCACCAGAGAATCCAATCTACTGCGTATGTGTTCAGTGCCTCGTTGCCACCTTACGCTGCCAAGGTTGCGTCGCAAGCTATCATCGAAATCGGCCGCACAGACAAAAACGGTAACTCGGTCTTGGTTAAGAAGTTGCAAGACAATGTTAAGCACGCAAACGCAGCTTTGGAAACTGCTTTGGCCTCCAACAAGTACTTGACCGTGGTCTCCCTGCCGTACTCTGCACTGATCCACATTGCGTTATCCACACAGGTCTGCGACTCCTTGGGATTCCCTTCGTATTACGGAAACACCTCGTTTTTGGCAACAGGTAAACCAAGCAAGCGCCAGAACGCCTTCGATGAGAACTACAACGCAGAAAGTTTCCTCTTGCAGTTGATCGTGGACGACGTGTTGCGCTCCTCCAACATCTTGATCACTCGCACAAAGTTGATCTTGGAGCACGAGAACTTGCCTTTGACTGCGCCTCACTTGTTGGTGAACGTTTCTGCCTCGGCTTCTAAGAGAGAGTTGGACGAGGTGGCACGTGCATTGGCCGCGGCTGCAAACAAGTTGTGCACCTTGAGCATTCACGAGATTAACGACAGAATTTCCACATACTAATTATAGAGAAGAAGTTTGGAATATCGAATACTGCAATGAATGGAATGAATTTGAGAAACGATGAGCGAATGGAAGGAAAGAAAGAAAGCAAGCGAATGAAGATCAGCTTGATGTTCGAAGTGGCTATTGCAGTGGTGATCGAAGTGGTGGTTGACGTGATATTCTGTCACTGATGGAATAGAAGTCAAGTGATCTTTAAAAGATGGTTGAAGCCATGTTGAAGCGGCTCGAAGAGATGTAATGGATGTGATGGAGGCGATGAATAGTGGAAGCAGAATTTTGGTGAAAACTTAACAGTGTACAGGTGGCATGATAATCTTGATACCTACTGGACAGTGAACACTCTCTCCATCCTTAATGTGTACTTGACGTAAGTGGTAATATAACTGAAAATTAGGTTTGAGTAGGTCTAAAAATAAATAGCTGCCTTGAAAATACAAGGTCACCACCAGCTGAGGCTCAGCCATAAAGTCGAATAGGCGATGTATTGGAATCCACATTCAGCCTCATCCGTAAAGTAAGTTTGCAGCCGTTATTGGAAATTCATTTCTTATCAGGCTCAGCCGTTAAAGTGTAATTGGAAATTCTATTTTTGTCACATATCGCGCGGCCCTTCTTGACACCTACAATATTGCTTCTGTTCTCCTCTTCTATTTGATCATTCTATTACGTGCCTCACGCGCGATGGACCGCGCCTCCTCAATATCATGTGCACTACTCTGGTTGAGGTCCTTCGCCAACTCGTACGCCTCGATATATCGCCTATTCTCCAACGCGTTTCTCGCCAACCACAACCGCGCCTTGGACGTGGAGTCACTGATTCCCCACTCAAACTCCAGGTCAAAGCAGAGCTTCATGTACCGGTACGTTTCGCGCGGCTTGCCCAACTTCTCGGAGATCATCGCGAGTTTGTAGCAGATATGCGGCTCTGCGGTGCTCACACCATCCTCGCTGTTCTGATTCTTGAACTCGTCGATCAGAAGCGCCTCCTCAAACAGCTTGATGGCGTCCTCAAGCTTGTTGATCTTCTCGTAACAGTTGCCCATCGCTTGCCACATTCGCTTGTCCATAGGTTGCAAATTGGTAGCGCGCTGATAATAGTAGAGAGCGTACAAGTGCATGTCGAGGACTTCGTAGGCTTGACCAAGACCGTACCAAGCTCTGAAGTCCTTGGGGTTGATATCCACTGCGCGGCGGTATGACTCTATTGCTGCGTGGGAGTTTTTCAACTCCACAAACTCGTGGCCCATTAAGGTCCAGGCAGAGAGACAATTCTTGTTGAGGATAAGAGCGCGTTTGTAGTACATGATGGCCTTTTCGTGCTCGCTCTTCATGGAGTGGTAGTTTGCCACGATACAGCAGGTTTCCGGGCGGAACTTATCGATTTGAGACGCGAACTGCGCCAAAAACGAAAGCTTGGACTTCTTCTCCATCACGTACAACATATTGGAGTAGGTGTCGAGGTCGTCCAAGCGGAGCGGGTCGGTTGCGAGGATCTGATCGAAGATGCTCTCGGCCTGAAAGTAGTCCAAGCTGTGGTAGCATACGAGAAACTGTTGGATCTTGAGGAAGGTGAAGGTTGGGAACTGGTCTACGAGCTCCTTAAGTTGTGCCTGCATCTCACTCAGCAGCTGGTAGAACTCCTGGAGAGTCACCACCTCGAAGATCTTGAACATTATGTTATTGCAAAGCGGTGTCTTGTTAGCCTTTGCGCGTTTGATGAACGCCAGTGCCTCGTCGAGCGACGTGAGCAGCGCAATGAGCTCCTGCCAACACGACCAGTTGAAAGGAAATAGAAGCAATGAATTGTAGAGGTTGTTTTGTGCCAAGGTGTGCTTTTTCTTCTTGTTGTAGATGACTCCACTGAGGTAGTGCAAGAACGCATTATCTGCGTTCTTGGAGTGGTATTGGTCGATATCACGGAGGATTTTCGACAACTTGCCGTTGACCGACGCACTGGATTCTCTATCTGCGGTTTCCAGCTCCCCAAAGGTGCCGATGTTGAGCGACGCCCCGGTTTCTTCTGTAGCGCGCTTGTCGATCGCTATGAGCATCAGGTAGAGTCTGAGAAAGAGCAGGTTCCCACTCACACACCCATTCAATGCGTGTGCTGCGCGGTCGAACTCCTTGCAGTTGATGTATGCTTTGGCAAGGAGAAACTTCTCCTGGTCCTGGATGTCCTCGGGTGTTAGTTGTGGTGTAGGGTACTCGGTTGTAGATGGCGGAAGACCATTCAACGCTTCCGCACACCATTTAGCGGCTTGGTGGAGGTTGAGGTTGGAAAGTGTCTGGCATGCTAGAAAGAGGTCTGATCGGAGAGACATAGTGTGGTGAGTGTCAGTTGTTGGTCGGTTGAGTTGATAAGTTGTAGTTTTCGGTTGTCTGTTGAGTTTGTAGTACTCTTTGACAGTCTTTTGTAGAACTCGTTGGTAATTGACAGTCTTTTGTGATCACTTGGTTATTGATAGTCTTTGTTGACAGTCTTTGTTGACAGTCTGGTTATTATTGTGCTTTAATCTGAGGTGCTATTGTTGTAGTGATATTTAGTAAATGTTTGATCTGATCCAGCGGCTACCAAAAACGCGTACGACTATGGCAAAGTAATAAAACGGGGTTTTGAAAGAGTGGGTATATATGTAATATTCTATATCAAGGTCATCATTTCATAGTATTTCATTTAGCCTACATACTAGGAGATTGTCACAAGATTTCATATTCTTCATTACCATACTTCACATCATACTTCTTCAGATCACATATCTCAATACTTATCTCAATACTTGACTTATCTCAATACTTGACTTATCTCAAGTACCTGACTTATCTTGACTTATCTCAAATACGTGACTATCTCAAATACGTGACTATCTCAAATACGTGACTATCTCAAATAAGTGACTATCTCAAATACTCCCATCTTCATCTGTTTCTTCATCTCACCAAAATTCATATTCATCTTTTTCATGACCACCGACAATCCCATCCAGTCCCTGCTACACAAGTCGCTTCAAACAGTGGACTCGGCGTACGGCCTCCTCGAGGCGGCCCAGAATCGCACGGACATCGACCGCAAAGCATACATCCTCGACTCGTTCCAGGTGAGCAAGTCGGCCAAGGAATACAAAGAGTGGGAGCAGGAAAACAAGGCCCTGGCACGCTCCACAGCCACGCAATACAACAAAACCACCGCCGAAATGGCGCGCATAAGTCGCAAGAAGACCGAGTTGGTCCACGAATACGAAGAACTCAAAACCCTGGGTGGTGGAATCACCCTTCCGTCGTGGAAAGTCTCCAAAAAGGCCTTGGAGGAACTCAACGACGCCACATTACTCAAGAATGCACAGAACCTGCCACAGGTCGTGCCGTTGGACCAACTATACTCTGTGGACGGGGAGTCGGAGCTCCCGTTTCCGGATTTCGAGCAGTTCCAGAAGCTTGTGAGTATCGATTTGCGGTTGAAGGTGCAGAAGAAGATCAAGCACGATGTGTTGGTGCACATGCGCAACCAGATCCTGGCCGACAGTGGAAAGTGGTCTGTGCGCGAGCAGGAATTGAAGGACTTTTTCGACGTTCAATTGCCAAACATCATGAGCAACGTGGAGAACATCAAGGTGAACGAGTATGAGGAGGAAGAGGAGGAAGAAGAGGACGAGGAGGAGGATATACAAAACAACGAGGAAATTCATGAGGATAATCAGGAGATACATAATGATGAGGAAGATAAGGAGATACAGAATGAGGAGGACGAGAAGGATAAAGACAACGAGGATGAGGAGAATATGGAGGATGAAGAGAACATGGGGGATGTGGACCATTTGGAGGATGAAAAATTGACGTATCTGGAGGATGAGGGTCACTTGATTGATAAGCATGAAGATGTGCGAGAGAATGATCTCGAGATGCTCATAGATTAAAGAAATAGAACTGTAATTTTAATCGTATTGAATATGAACCACATTGTATTTTTATTATATGAAGCCACTTGTATTCTTATGACCACTTTGTATTCATATGAAATCACTCTTGGTACTTAATTCCTATTTATATGAAATCACTCTTGGTACTTAATTCTTATTTATATGAAATCACTCTTGGTACTTAATTCTTATTTATATGAACCACTTTGTATTCTTATGAAGCCACTCTTGGTACTTATTCTTATTCATATGAAATCACTCTTCTCAATCCTCCGTTTTCTATTCATATGTTCTCACTATTGTTTAAAGTCCCAAGACGTATCTACGACGGCTACTCACTTGACTCCGTCAAGTTCGTTAGCCTTTTCGTTAGCCTTTTCTACACCCTCTCATAATACCTCATTCAATTCAACTATCTAAGCCTTCTCCTTGACCTCGTCAGCAGTCTTACCACCCACAATGTAGTCGAGAGCCTGCTTTGGCGAGTCTCCAGCATCAAGTCTAAACTTGGTGATTCTCACCAATTGGTAACCGGCAACACCACCCAAGAAGAAGTTCACCGATGCCAACAATGGGTTACGTGGCTTGATGACAAAACCAGCCCATCTGGTCCAGATGGCTCCGGTCGCAAACAAGGCGAGCTGTTGGGTACCACTGATCTTCTCAACAGGTCTCAGGATGTCGTTCAATCCGGCGAAAACAAGCGCCCACTTGAAAACTGGCGCCCAGAAGTGGACGGTCTTGGGTCCGGTTTCAGACTGCAAGAAACGCGAGAACTTGGAAGCGTGTGCGGTGCTGGCCATCTTGATTGGTTTCGAAAACTCCGCGCTTTCCATAAAAAGTTGGGTACCGTTTTTGGTGTCGCACGACCTGTGCGGAGATAAAGGAAGATAGAATGAATGGAAGGAAGAAGAGGAATGGAAGAAGAGGAATGGAAGAAGAGGAATAAAAGGAAGAAATGAAATGAACGGAATGAAAGGAAGAAAAGGAATGAAAGGAATGAGGGAAACGGAATCGGAAGGAAATGGGGGAATGGAATCAGGAATGGAAGCAAATTGGATAAACTAATAGGAAAAGACTACTCAAATACCTGCTGAATAGCAGAATCGATGTGAAGAATCTTATACTTGATTCACTTCAAACTGGCGACCTCGAAGTTGCGGTTTCGACTATAATATGTCATTGAATTATTACTTCTGTTGGACAAAAAATGGCTGCGAATTTAGATCTACAACATTTTTATATAGTACTATTTATTCTCACATCCTCGTTTATCCTTCCCCAATTCACCAATCCACGTAATCTAAATACGTCAGATTCTTCATTCACCATATTCTTAATTCGCTATATTCACCATATTCTTCTTTCACTCTTATTCACTCTCATTCACTCTTATTCACTCATCTTCCCTCTTATTCTTCTTTCCCCTACTCCTCCTCACTCTCTTCTGAATACAACTCAATCAGCTCATCGTCATCCTCAGACACATACGAATACTCCTCCTCGTGCAAAAACGGCACCCCGAGCGCATTCACCTCGTCCAAGCTCGCCAGCGGCAGGAGGTACCGGAACAACGCCACACGCAGCTTCTCCGCAGGAAGCTCTTCCACCTGGGCAGCAATGATCAGGTGACTCTCGACCACTTTGCTAAGTCTCCTTCGCACAACGTGGTACCGTTGCTGTGTTTGAAGAGAATCATTGAGCACGTACTGCACGCAGTCCGCGCTCTCGGCCATCTCCAAGATGTTTGCCTCGTGTGGAAAGTGGGCACGGAACATCTTGCACTTTTTCAAAAGCCATTGCTTTGAGGCTAGTGCAAACACCTGGATATCCGCTTTCTTATACTTGCGTGGGGCCAAACACCCTGTCCCGTAGTCATCGGAGTTCATGAACGACACGAACCCAAGGAGGAGCTTCTCCACGGTCCACAGCGGCGACCACAGCTCCTCGTGGAAATTGGTCATAGTGAGGCAGATGGGGGAATGCACCATGAACTTGCCTGTGGGCAGGATCATCTGGATCTCCGGGGCATTGTAGGGGAAATTAAGCGGGAAAAAGACCACACCCATGTAGAGACCATGTTCAAACGGCGTTGACTCTGATCCGTGGATCAAAAAGAACCACTTGCACACATTTTCCTCGCATTGCTTGAACGTCACCTTTTCGAGCGGTTTTTGGAGAAACCCCATATAGTCCTGGTTGAGGAGCTGTATAGTCGAGCGTTCGGGGAGACCATTTATGCTGATGTAGTTGGGAGACGCTGAACTTCTTCTATCAGTGTGTTCGAATAGTGACATGGGAGTGTGTTATGGGAGTATGTTATGGGAGTATGTTATGGGAGCGTTTGGTGATAGAAGTGTTTGGTAGTGTTTGGTAATAGAATTGTTTGGTATTAGAAGTGCTTGGTAATATGTGGAGGTATTGGTGGTAATATGATATGTGATGATGGTATGTTGGAAATATTGTAGTATGGTATTAGTATTGTATGTGGTAAGGTGCTATTTGTTTGGCTTATATCAGTGGTTTTGATAGTGGCAATTCTATAATAAGGACCTAATGAACAAATAGGTGATCCTTGATGACGAGTGGCGAAGTTTAAAAACTTTTTGATTAGATCTTTGATCTACAAACGTCTCTCTTCACTTCTTAACTCTACTATCTTGTCCACTCTCGAGATGCCAGGTACCCGTATGATATGTTTCGATTCGCTTGGTTGATCTTTTCAGATCTTAAGACACTAATGGGTTTGTGAAACAAATGATCCCTCGACACAAAAGAAATCAAAAATAGATTGTGCAGAAGCGAAAATGATCCAGTATGCCGGTTTAGATTGAAATCGGTGGGTTTATTTAAAAAGCGCAGAAGTGAAGGTCTATATACTCTACATTCAGCCGTTCTCGTAAACCAGCACATTTCCGTAATTTCCGCAATTTTCTATTGTTCTCGTAAAATAACAGAATGTAATAAATGTTAGAATATGAGGTTAACATACACTCATAGTATTAATCAACATATATAGTTAACATACTCTTAGTATTAATTAACATATACAGTCAACATACACTCATAGTATAAATTAACAGTTAACATACACTCATAGTATAAATTAACAGTCAACATACACTCATAGTATAAATTAACAGTCAACATACACTCAAAGTATAAATTAACAGTTAACATACACTCATAGTATAAATTAACAGTCAACATACACTCATAGTATTATTGACATATACATAGTATAATCATAGTAATATAGAAATCTACATTCTATCGCCTATTTTCACCATTCTTATTTCACCATTCTTTCCACCACTCTCATTCCTATCTTTTCACCTTTCTCTATTATCTATACCTTCTCTATCCCCGCCTGCTCGCACAACCGCGCAAACACTCCGTCGCCCTCCAACAACGCCTGCGGAGTGTCAAACTCCACAACCTCGCCTTTGTCCAAAGAAACAATGCGGTCCAGGTCCATCACCGTCTCTAAGCGGTGTGCAATCGTGATGATCGTCTTGTCCTTGAACTCCTTGCGGATTGTTTCCTGGATGATCTTGTCTGTCTCCACGTCAATCGCCGCGGTGGCTTCGTCCAACACTAAAATGCTGGCATCCCTCATCCGGAGCAAAACACGCGCAAGCGAGATCAACTGCCTCTGTCCCAGCGAAAAGTTCGATCCACCTTCGTAAACCTTCAAATCCAACTTCGACTCGCACTTCTCCTCCTGCTCCATCTGCTCGATGTGCTCCTTCAAATGCGCCAACTCGAGCGCCTTCCAGAGCTCTTCATCCGTGTAGTAGTTGAACGGGTCCAAGTTTTGCCTGATCGTGCCCTCAATCAACTGCGAGTCCTGCGGGATGATACCAAGGTGGCGCCTCAAGTCAAATAACAGTATCAGACTAGTCTTGAGCCCGTCAATCTCAATAAACCCGTCGGCAGCCTCAATGATCCGGAAGATAGACAACGCCAATGACGATTTACCCGCACCCGTACGTCCAACAACTCCAATCTTCTCGCCATTCTTGATCTCCAAATTCACATCGCGCAAGATCAAGTCAAGGTTATCGCGGTACCGTGCAGAGTAGCCGTGGAACTTGATCGAGCCTTGCTTGGTCCAGTTCTGTGGCGGCTTGATGAGCTTCGGTAAAATCTCATCAGACTCCTCCACAGGTAACTCACAGTACTCCATACACCGCTCAACAGCAACCACATTGGTCTCGACCTCCGCAGATACCCTCACCACCAGCTTCAAACTCGACGTCACTTGCAAAGCATACGTCATCACAAAACCCGCCATTGAAGCGGAGAGTGGGTGCAGCGTGGTGAGCGAGTAGATCGCCAAGCTCGACGCAGAAAAGATACCAAGTGAACTGATGCACTGCAACCGGAACAAGAGCCACCGGTTGATCAGTCGCAACATGTACACCGACTTCAAGTTGAAGTCCACATTCGCGTGGTTGATGAAGTCAAAGCGGTCCACCTGGTTGTAAGCACGGATGGTGTCCAATCCGTTCAAAGACTCACCCAAATGCGCGTAGATAGGTGATCTTGAGATCGCAACCAACCGCTTCAACGAACGCGAGATCGAAACATAGTACACCTCGTAGTAGATGTACAACGTCAGCAATGCCATGATAATGATCACATACATTGGCATCGCGTACCCTACCACACACAAAGTCATGACTGTCTGCAATGTCAAGCGGAAGAAACGTGAGAATGTGCTGGGGATCGAGGAGTCGATCTTCAGAATGTCATTTGTGAACCGGTTCATGATTCTACCAATGGGTGTGCGCTCAAAAAACGACATTGGTGCGCGCAAAACACGATTGGCCATGTCGTCATGAATCTTGATGGACGCATTGATGGCGATCCACACCATCGCCACGATTCCTCGCAAAACCTGGAACAACGACTGCCCAAATCCGAAACACGCGTAGACAATGATGAATTTCCACACGTCCTTGTTACCGTTGTTCCGCGAGTTGGCCTCAGCCCACCGCTTCAACCAGTAGTTTCCTCCAACAGAAAGAACAGATGCAGTGACAAGCAAAACTGCAAAGAGAATGACACCGCCCACTGAGCACGCGTGCATGTACGCAAGGTAAACTGACCACTTGACTTTTCCCTTGGCCAGAATCTCGTTGTTCTGTCCACTGCGCAAGTTGGGCAAGAGCTTTTTGATGGGTTCCCAGTTGAACGTGGCAATCGAGGCTCGTCTAATAGATGCAGAACTAGGAAGCACACTGATAGATGAGGCAGATGAAACACCCAGATCAAAGTCCAGAATGGAAAGTTCATTTCTCAAGCCACTTAATCCTAAGCTGTTGTCAGCTCTGTCTGCTGCCTTATCAGCTGCTTTGACAACTCCCTTGCCAGCAGCCTTATCAACTCCCTTGCCAACAACCTTATCAACCCCCTTGCCAACAGCCTTATCAACTCCCTTACTATCCACCCTCCGTTCTTTCTTCTCCTCTCTTCCGAACTCTGAGATCAACTTGTAGATATCAGGATGGTTGTCCTCATCAATTTCGCTGAACGCCGTGGTCTCCACAATCGTGCCATTTTTCACCATGCTGATCAGATTGGAGTAGTTCAACACCGGGATTGAGTTCGTCACAAGCACAATAGTCTTGCTCTTCAACAAACCCGAGCTGCTCAAAACCTTCTTAATGATATTCTTACCGACGTGGGAGTCAACCGCACTCAAAACGTCATCCAACAAGTAAACATCAGCACGAGCATAGACCGCACGGGCCAATGCTAAACGTGCCTTTTGGCCACCACTCAAGCTCACTCCCTTCTCACCAACCTCAGTGTTATCACCATCGGGCAAGATTTGCAAATCGGCCAAAAGCTGACATGCATCAAGGGTCTTCTCGTAGAACTCTTTATCGTATCGCGCACCAAAGAGGATGTTTTCTTTCACAGAAGCATTCATGATCCACGGTTGTTGGGCACAGTAAGCGACGGTTCCGTTGATGGAAATAGAGGATCCGTTCGTTTTGGAAGCGTTCAAGCTGGCGGAATCATTTGATTCTTCAGTCTGTAACTGCCCCAATAAACCATACAACAATGCACTCTTACCCGTACCAACTCTGCCCACAATGCACGACAATTCACCTTTGCGTGCAGTGAAATTGACATTCTTCAAAGCAGACACATTTGGAGACCACAAGAAACTGGCATTTCTGACGTCAACGGTGACCTCACCCATCTCCTTTCTATCCATAGTCTTGTTGGTGACTTCGGGGTCCATTTGGGAAGCGACCAAAAACAGGTTGATACGCTCCATCGACGTTATGGCTTCCACCAATGTGGTGATGATACTCGGAATCTCAAAAAGTGGCAGCGAGAGCAAGTTGAGCAACGCCAACGCTGGAAACACGATATCGGACGTGAGAGGGCGCTTGTCAAACAATGCAAAGGTCGAAAAGGCACTGAGGGAAACAAGCACCGGAATTAAAATCCAGATACAATTTGCAACCTGAGCACCTAATCTCATGACATAATAGTCGTGCATCTCACGCTTGACTCTAGCATCATGGAGCTTCGCCAACATTGGCTTTTCCCATGCAAACAACTTGATACTCTTTATGGAGGTCAAAATCTCGTTAATCAACCTCGTTCTATAGTCCTTCAGCTTCATGTACGCCTTGTTCTTCTTTTTGTACCAGCGTGTCACTAGGACGTTTGCAGGGGTGAGGACCACGATGACCACCACAGCTGCGAGAGTCGCACGGCCGAGTAGCGGCCAAAGCGAGACCAAGCAGAGGATCACATCTGTGGGCACGAGCACTAACGTACTAATATCCATAGTTATGGCCTGTACTTTATTAACATCCACTGACATCAAGTTGATGATGTCACCCGAGGAATGCGATTTACGGGACTCTGTCGACAACTGGAGGGCCTTCTCGTAAATGAGGGACGCGAGAGAAGAACGACATCCCAAACCCAACTCTAAGTTGAGTAACACATAATTTCCAAACAACACCGTTTGCACGAGGGTATTGAGAAGCATTCCGATGGAGATGAGTACACCCTTGAGGATCGGCGGGTTATCCTCATTGAAGTACTGGATCAAGATGCGCAATAATTGGGGCTGGATGAAGTTTGGCAATCTACTCAAAAACTCAAAGACAAACGAGTAGAGTGCCAAAGGACCAAAAGCACGGCACAACAGCGAAGCGATGGACCGCTTCTTCGGGACCCAGTGGCGGAGGAGCTTATTAGCCAGCTCACGGGTGGATAACTTCGCAGGGGAGTTTGGGAGTTCGGTGTGCACAACCTGCTGATTTCTATGGGAGTCGACAATGAGAGGGTTCATCCAGATGAACGTCTCACGGTCTATAATATTTGGTTTTTTGAGGAGGTTAACATCACCACGCTTCGTGTACTCAAACACGAGTGCCTTGGAAGGTTTCCAGTAAGCGTATTCCAAGACAAAAATGGCAATGGCGTTCACTATCAAGAACACTTCTATCACGTGGATTTGGGTGTGGTGATATGGGGACTTCAAAAGCTTCCATGCTGTGTGGGTGTCTTGGAACCATAACGCTATCTGCCACGCCACTGTTATGGGCCAGAACACAAGTAGGATGTCCAGCTGTGTGGGGGAGTGGATTGGTTCTATGACGTGAAGCGGTAGCACCACAAAGAGCAAAACTCCGGTGAGGGCGCCAAAACCCGCGATTTTGTTGTCTGCAAAGCGTTCGTGTATGCTCAAGTAGTGTGTGAAGAGGTACACGTAGAGCAACGAGTGTAATGACACTGCGGCGACTCTGATGTAGTGAGTTAGCCCTGTGTTTTTTGGGGCAAGAGTGCCGTACAGCGGGAGGCGTCGCGCTGAAAAGAGCGAATACGACCCGAAAACGAGCGTGGTTGTCGCTAGTATGAATGCTAGGAGGCATAAGAAACACGGATTGAATGCGTTGGAGTTGTCTGGAGCCATGGGCTTCCAAAACGCGGCGACTCCGCAGACTGGTGGATCTGGCATAGTAGGAAAAATAATATGGATAAGTGAATAAAAAAGATAAATCTAGAGAATGAAGATAATGAAAAGAATGAAGGTGTAGATAATGATAGTAGTTAAGGTGATTTGAGATGGTTAGTAATTCAGAGATGGGATTAGACTAGCGACAAAATACTAGTATGGTTAGCCTAAATTACTACTAGATGAGCCTAAATTTATACTAGTAGATTCCTGAAAATATGACGTTTATGGAGACTGCTTACAAAATGGAAAGTGTGGTGATAATGTAATTGACGATAATAGATTAAGAGTAGGACAGTAAATAGATTAAGAGTATATATAGTAAACAGATTAAGAGTACACTAGTAAACAGATTAAGAGTAGAATATCAAGTAGATTAAGAGTAAATTTGGTAAACAGATTAAGAGTATATTTGAATCCCGTGATCAAATAACTGAACATAGTACTTTGAGTAGCCCATAATATCGGTACTTTCAGTATATTTTCATATGTATGTTGTTAGATTATCATGAATATGATAATAATTTCACAAGATCATCATATATGTTCATAATTTCAACTGTATATCCTTTATCTTTTCCATCAAACAATTTCTCGTTTTTGCTAGTGTTCTACCTATTTGAACACTCTCTATCATCTACTATATTTCTACTATATCTATATCTACTCTATCTCTGCTCTTTCTCTACTCTACTTCTACTCTATCTCTATTATGCTTATTAATTCATTCTGCCTTCTCCTCCTTCCACCCATTTCAATTACACTTTTCGGGGCCGATTTGCAGTAATTCAAAAACGTTGCACGTGCGTGAAAATCTAATCATCGATATTTTTCATCAAAGTCATTCCAATTCGTAAATGAGTGATGGGAATGTCAAATTACCGATCACTAACCATCAACCACTCCTCAATTACCCAACTCCCACACTAATACCGCCAACTTTCGTTTGTACTCAAACAGTTCTCTTTGTTTTCAAACAATTACCTTTGTTTTCGTTCAATAATCACTGTTTCCACTCAGTGGCCGCTTCTTTCAATCAAAACACTCGCCTTCATCAAAACCACCGCAAACCTCTACCACCTCACCATCCATCCTAAAATTCCCTTCTCCAAATCAATTGAACTCTTCGCTTCTCGTCTCATCCCCCAAATCATCACCATTGCGATTTAGAGCCCCGACCAGACGTCACCAAAAATTGCACAGCCAAATCGAGGACACAATTTGCAGCTGTGAAAAGGAAAACAGGCCATACCATCACCCGACCCAACCATGCTCATCAGCCCTATCTCCTCACCAAAGCTCACCTCCCCGCCATCTCGAAAAAACCTCGTAACCAGTTCCCCAGGTGTCTCCACTCTTCCGTTGCTTCCCTGGCTAACTCGGCATTTTGGGTGCCTCGGATCATCTCAGGAAATTTTTTTTAGTACACCGACCCACGGGCCCGAAAAGTCGGCACCCAATAAAATCACGCGTAATAAAAGTGCAAACGCTCGGACTTTCTGAAATCTGGAGAAGTTGTGGACACGCGGGAGAAAAAAAGCGTGATTTGCCCGAATTCCGAGGCCTTCTCGAGAACTCGAGCGGGCACCGGGGAATTGGACAAACACAAGAAGGCGAGAGGGAGAAGACTTCACCTATTCGGCATGCTGAGGACGATTGTAGCCTATTTTGGTGGATTTGCTGAGACCTTTCCCCTCATCGATATCTTGCTCCCGCCGCTTAGATTATAAATTTCTCTGTTGCGATTGGCTACAAATGCGTGTGTTTCCCTCGGAAGTCGCTCCTTCCAGACCGGAAGTTCTCCTTCCTGATCAAGAAATTCTAAATCCCATGAATATATAAGTGGACGTCCCCGTAAAATTTTTCGTTTTCCCCTGTTTTTTCCTCTATACGGGTAAGTTAATTTAACCATGTTATCTGCCACTAGAACTGCTATGAGAGCTCCACGCTCCATCCGTGGCTTGGCTACCTCTACTTTGACTAGAGACTCCCAGGTCAACCAGAACTTGTTGGAGACCCACTCCTTCATCCAGTACAAGAAGAACTTGGAGAACGTCAAGATCGTCAAGGAGAGATTGAACAGACCATTGACTTACGCTGAGAAGTTGTTGTACGGTCACTTGGACGACCCACACGGACAGGACATCGAGAGAGGTGTTTCTTACTTGAAGTTGAGACCAGACAGAGTTGCTTGTCAGGATGCTACCGCTCAGATGGCTATCTTGCAGTTCATGTCTGCTGGTATGCCTCAGGTCGCCACCCCATCCACTGTGCACTGTGACCACTTGATCCAGGCCCAGGTTGGTGGTGCTAAGGACTTGGCTAGAGCCATTGACTTGAACAAGGAGGTCTTCGACTTCTTGGCCACTGCTTGTGCTAAGTACAACTTGGGTTTCTGGAGACCAGGTTCCGGTATTATTCACCAGATCGTCTTGGAGAACTACGCTTTCCCAGGTGCTCTTTTGATCGGTACTGACTCCCACACTCCAAACGCCGGTGGTTTGGGTCAATTGGCTATTGGTGTCGGTGGTGCTGATGCCGTCGATGTCATGGCTAACTTGCCATGGGAGTTGAAGGCTCCAAAGATTATTGGTGTTAAGTTGACCGGTAGAATGTCTGGTTGGACTTCTCCAAAGGATATCATCTTGAAGCTCGCTGGTATCACCACTGTCAAGGGTGGTACTGGTTCCATTGTCGAGTACTTCGGTTCTGGTGTCGAGACCTTCTCCTGTACCGGTATGGGTACCATCTGTAACATGGGTGCCGAAATCGGTGCTACCACCTCCGTCTTCCCATACAACAAGTCCATGGCTGAGTACTTGGACGCTACTGGAAGATCCCAGATTGCTCAGTTCGCTGACCTCTACAAGAACGACTTCTTGGCTGCTGACGAGGGTTGTGAGTACGACCAGGTCATCGAGATCGACTTGAACACCTTGGAGCCACACATCAACGGTCCATTCACCCCAGATTTGGCTACCCCAGTCTCCAAGATGAGAGAGACCGCTATTGCCAACGACTGGCCATTGGAGGTCAAGGTTGGTTTGATTGGTTCTTGTACCAACTCCTCTTACGAGGACATGACCAGAGCTGCTTCCATCATCAAGGACGCTGGTGCTCACGGTCTTAAGGCCAAGGCTATCTACACTGTCTCCCCAGGTTCCGAGCAGGTCAGAGCCACCATTGCCAGAGACGGCCAGTTGAAGACCTTCGAGGACTTCGGTGGTGTTGTCATGGCTAACGCTTGTGGTCCATGTATCGGTCAGTGGGACAGACAGGATGTTAAGAAGGGTACCAAGAACACCATTGTCTCTTCTTTCAACAGAAACTTTACCTCCAGAAACGACGGTAACCCAGCTACCCACGCTTTCGTTGCTTCTCCAGAGATGGCTACTGTCTACGCCATTTCCGGTGACTTGGGTTTCAACCCAATCACTGACACCTTGAAGGACGCTGACGGAAACGAGTTCAAGTTGCAGGAGCCAAAGGGTGTCGGTTTGCCACCAAACGGTTACGATGCTGGTGAGAACACTTACCAGGCCCCACCAGAGGACAGAGCCTCTGTTGAGGTTGTCATCAACCCATCTTCTGACAGATTGCAGAAGTTGACTCCATTCAAGCCATGGAACGGTAAGGACGCCGAGAACTTGCCAATCTTGATCAAGGCTGTTGGTAAGACCACCACTGACCATATCTCTATGGCTGGTCCATGGTTGAAATACCGTGGTCACTTGGAGAACATCTCCAACAACTACATGATTGGTGCCACCAACGCTGAGAACGGTGAGATCAACAACGTTAAGAACTTGTACACCGGTGCCTACAAGGGTGTTCCAGAGACCGCCGCTGACTACAGAGACGCTGGTAAGCCATGGGTTGTCATTGGTGACGAGAACTTCGGTGAGGGTTCTTCCAGAGAGCACGCTGCTTTGGAGCCAAGATTCTTGGGTGGTTTCGCTATCATCACCAAGTCCTTCGCCCGTATTCACGAGACCAACTTGAAGAAGCAGGGTTTGTTGCCATTGAACTTCATCAACGTTGCTGACTACGACAAGATCCAGCCAGAGGACACTGTTGACTTGCTCGGATTGACCGAGTTGGCTCCAGGTAAGAACGTTACCTTGAAGGTCCACCCACACGATGGCTCCCCAGCTTGGGAGACTGAGTTGTCGCACACCTACAACTCTGAGCAGATCGAGTGGTTCAAGTACGGTTCTGCTTTGAACAAGATGGCTTCCATGGCCGCTTCCAAGAAGTAAACCTGTATTTATTGTTTAAGAAAATATTCGTAAGAAGTGTGATAGTGTAGAAGAAGAGAAGAAGAGAAGAAGAGAAGAAGAGAAGAAGAGAAGAAGAGAAGAAGAGAAGAAGAGAAGAAGAGAAGAAGAGAAGAAGAGAAGAAGAGAAGAAGAGAAGAA